>WEKX01012300.1:92546-120720 GCA_013390025.1 Pitta sordida | reverse complement strand
AGGTTGCAGTCAGGTGGGTGTAAATCTCTTCTCTCAGGTTGTCAGCACCAGAACAAGAGGACATGGCCTTAAGCTGTGCCAGGGAAGGTTTAGTCTGGATATTAGGAAGAGTTTTTTCACAGAGTGAGTGATCTCTCAGTGGAATGGTCTGCCCAGGGATGTGGTGGAGTCGCCATCCCTGGAGGTGTTTAAGAGAAGACTCAATGAGGAACTCAGTGACATGGCCTAGATAATGGGATGATGGGAGATGGAGTTAGGTTGTATAATAAAAAAAAAATTAAAAAAGATGACGACACGACCCTGAGATTGGTTCAGATACACAGAGCATGGGGCTGTGCGTTCGATCCCTGTATGGGCATTAGCTTGGTATTTGGACTTGACGATCCTTGTGGGTGCCTTGCAACTCCGAATATCCTGTGATTCTGTGACTAGTGGAATACACAAACCCAGATTTCACATATTTATAATGTCTCTCCACCAGAAAACAAATGTAGTTTTGGTAACCTTGACTTCCTGATTATTTCTCTAACGAAAATTTGGGAATAGCCTTGTCACATGCTTCCAGATCATGCTTCCACCCCAGGTGTGAGCCATATAGCTGTCTACTCCTACAACCAAGTGTACAAAGTGTTAAAACAACAGAGTAATAATTAAATAAGGAAGATCAAAGTGAAGATTTCACGGGTCATTCAAGCAATTCTCAATCATATCAAATACATCTGTAAAATAGACTCACAATTGATACCTTTGAAAGTGAAGATATACTACTAATTGTCCTCTCTCTAACCAGGACCAGGTTTTCAACAAAGAGCTTTGAACAGTTGCTGCAGGATGACATAATGCAATAGTTCTCAGATTGATAGCTAAAGAACAGTCTGGAAGATTAAAAAAGTAAAGACAAGCTCAGTACTCTCATTCCTTAGTATAGTACTCAATATACAATGCAAAACACATAATGTTAGCTTCAGGAAAGAAAAGAGTACTGCAAAGACAGCTTCCACAAAATCCGGGCAATAATGAGAATTTATCATCCAAAAGAACCCCAACATTATCTGTGAGTTACTATCAAATTAATACTCTACTATTTTATCACCGTGCCCTAAATGTGGAGCATAACTTCAATAAAATCCCAATTCAATACAATTCTTGAATGTGTTCTTCAGTCATATTATATTTGTTCCGTAACAGAAAATCATATTTCACCTAATATACACTGTCCCTAGACATACAAATTAATAATTTATGAATAACAAGTTTTTTACTATAGAAGTAATTTTTCTTTGAAAAATGCTGTGTCTCTTCTGCAATGAACAAGAGGAGAGAAATTGTGAATGCCCCATCTCTGGAAGTGTTTACAGCCAGGTTGGATGGGGCTTTGAGGAAACTGGTCTAGTGGGTGGCCCCCCTGCCCATGGCAGAGGGGTAAGAACTAGCTGATCTTTAGGATTCCTTCCAAACCAAACCTTTCTGTGAATCTATGATAGTAAAAAAAAAAAATTAAAAATAAAAAAATTAAAAAAATTTTAAAAATCATGCTGGAAACAGTTTATGGGTCATGACACCCATAAGAAAGGGGTTTTTTATCATCTTCTCTGTGTAAAAGAGATTAGCTGATACTCTGAGGTGTGCACCTTGACCTCCATTGCGAAACACAAACTTGCAGAACAGAACAGCAGCCACATTCCCAACTAACTGGTATTTCTATTTTTATAGCACTTTTATGATCTTACTACTGGATAACTAGAAAAGTATTTTCTAATCATACAAATCCTATAACACAGTTTAGATATGCTTTGTTTATTTATCTTGAGCAGGATATATAATCTATAATGTAGATTAAAGTCTAAGTGTTTAAAAGAAGATAATAAGCTTCCCGTATGTTCTTTTTTTTTATTCTATTCTCAAAGACTGCATAAAATAAAGTTTAGAGAAAGAAGAAAGTTTTTTAAAAGTAAATACAAAAATTATTGCACATCTTGAAATTTGATTACCACCTTCCTTGCTCCATTATTTACACTGGTGTTACATGCCATTTTGGCAAATGTTATCAACATAAGAAAAAAAATTGTGAAAGAGAAAAAAGATAAGGGCATCAATTAAAATTTTCAGTGAAATCCCACCTCTTGCTTCACTGATGACCAGAAAAATCAATGCCTTTTTGTTTTGCTGATCCATTGCTGAGTCATACTCCTAAAATAAAAATAATTTCCTTCCTGTTTGTTCTAGAAACTTCAAAATTGCCTCTTAGCCACAAATCACAAATTATAGAGTCACCTCGGCCATTTAAGAGATCTTCAGAGTGATTGCAATAATCAGGCAAATTTTATAATGAAGTACAGCTGGAATGAACACTCACAGTTGCACTGCAGAATTTTCCACTGGGACATAATATTCTCCCTTACTGTTAGTTTTGCAGTAGCCAGAGTTGGTCATGTTATCCTCCTTGCCAACAAACAGTTCTCCACTTTACTAATCCTCACAAATCATGCTGTCAAAAGATCTAAGGAGATCCAGGCAAGATGCAAGCTGAAAGCTTAGGAGATGAGTAGCTCTACCACTGACTCCGTGAAATGGCCTTCAACAATTTATTAACCTACCAGACTTGTGCCTTTGCTCTTCCCTTGAGTTTGGTGGCCTGAAAGGATCACTACTTCCACATTAAAAAAAAAAAAAAAGCATATGTGGTGTTTAGAGACATAGCTTAATAGTGGACCTGGCATTGTTAGGTTAATGGTTGGACTCAAAACATCTTAGAGGTCCTTTTCAACCTTAACAATTCTATGATTCTATTCTGTATGTGTATACACCAAGCTTCATTTTAGGAGGCCTTTATATCCTGCTGTATATTACTAAGATTCATTATGCACCAGTTCCAGGATTATTTATGTCTCCATCCTCTTTTCTAGTATCTCTGAGTATGCTTACCTCAGGTCTTGGCCTCTTAAACTCTAAATTGAGGTTAATAACCTCCATATCAGTCTTTTGCACTCTCTTGAGCCAACCAGTTTATCTCACTTTAGTTTTTACCATTCAGAATTGTGAAGCCAATGGAATTTATAGTTGCCAGACTACTTTGTATGTATGCACTTATGTACATATACATAAATATTTATAAGGTCAAAACATATATGTACATACAATTTTAGCTGGATGGATTTTTTTTTTGTAAGTGAATTGACATAAACATTTCTCTTACTGAGTTTCCTGCCTTTTTGTAAGATCACTATGTGTCACCCACAATAGGGTGTGTGTGGGTGCCAATAAACAGCCTCTGTAAAAACAGCACCCAAAACCTCAGCAGGTGTTTGCTTGACAATGATCATGCGAAGGAAGAAGAAAAAACCAACTGGATTAGAGAGTAGCCATGGAATTAAAAAGCTTTTTGAAACAAGAGAGTCATATAGAAAAGACGTTTAAGCATGGAAATCTGCAACAGGGATGAGATATTAGTCACGGGAACAGGGCATCAGACAAAATACGCTTGACACCGACAGATGTCCCACCAACATCCTAACCTTCATCTGTGCCACCACAGAACATCCTCCTTGCTGGACACCATGGAGAGCCTGCAGTCAACTCCAGGCTCACAGTGCAGCGCAGCAAGTGCCAGCAGCCAGGGTGTGAGAAGTACTCTCAGTGTGTGTGTGTGGTTTTTTCCACTGGTAGATTAGCAGATTTTCCAGGGAAGCACAGTTTGCCATGGAGCTGGAGCACCCATGGATTAAGTGATCAAGGAGGGAGGTGGTTGCTTTTTGTGAGTGTATGTATGTGACCATGAGTGCGTGTGAGTATGTATGTGTGTATATATAGAAATATACATTTTGACTTTATAGAAATAGTTGCAGAAAGGTGTGTAGAAATTTCTAGGTGTATAGTACTGCTTCCTAAGTCTCCAACATTGTGGCTTATTCATGCACTGCTGAGGGAGATCCTGAGCATATAGATTACTGCTTGTCAGTTAATTAAAACCCATTAATTGATTAATACACCATTTCAATCCTGATTTGATTTACTGTAAGTAAATTGAGCAATTATCCCTTGTGATAATGTTCACCTAGACAAGACTGTCTTCCTCAGGCACCAACCAAGCCTATTCCTTGAATTTCTCTGGTGGTGTTTCCTTCACCAGAAAACAATATTTAAAATCCCACATAATTTCTTTCTCCTTCTTTGTCTGCTGAATTAGCTATTTCTGAACACCTTAGCTTTGAAGGGTCCCCAGAGATCTAGCAAAGCCAACCAGTGGCCCCCTGAGGATTCTAGCTTGCTCTGGAGGGATAGGTGAGAAGCATCTCAACTCATTCTTTTCCCAGTAGTATCTAGTCAACACCTTGTTGGGCCAGACAACATATTTATACTGTACACATGACAACCAAAATAACCAGGGCAGCATATGGTACTCATAAATTATTACAGGAAACTCCTATATTTGTCACATGCAGTGAGTGACAAAGTTCCAGGAAAGGCAACTCTCCCCTGAGTTACTGAGTTTTCACAGAGAAAGTGCTTTGACTTGTTCATTGAGTGTAACCATTGAAATCTTCTCTTTCAAAACTGCAAAATTGCATACAGCCAGACCTTTTTAGCATGTGTCACTATTCACTTCCATTCTTTTGGCTCATCATCTAGTCACATCCTCTCAGGCTGACAGCCTTTAAATCACGTATATGGTGGATACCTTAGGACTAAAGCCTAGTCCCAAGTAAAATTCTTGAGAGGCTTATTGTGTGGATTTAAGGATGCTGCTTTGATCTTCGAACCTGTTTGCAGTGCTCTGAATTGCTAACACAGACCTGGGACTGACTCAGTTTTGGAGTGATGCCCCCAAGCTCTCTAATAATCTAATGCTGCATAGTAATTTCTGGCACCTGTAATATTACATGGCTTTAGTAACATTCATTGCTTTTATGAAAACTAGCTCCTGGAAATGCCTGATTTTTGGAGGCATTTAGGCTTTCTGCCAACAAAAGATATATTTTATAGAGCTTCTGATTAAAGGGAAAAGCTTGAAAATGTGACATGAAAGTATCCCACCAATTCTTAATTAGCAAGCAGATGGAATAATCTAAGTGTCTAATGTTTCAAAAGGCCCTTGTTTTGATTCTGAGGGTAAATATATGATTTTGATTGCTTGTGAACAGGACTGCAAACTAAGTACAGCGAAAGTAATAATATATAAGAACTCCTACTGGGCAAAGTAAACAGATTTAATTATAGAAAACAGTTTTTTGCTGGTTTTTCTACCTAGTTTTTCATAACCATAGGTGGAAAAAACCCAGCAGGTATATCTTTGGATCTACATCGAATTTTTCAGACTGATTTGTTTATCTTATCATGAACTCTGGGGGGCGGCGGGGAGAGGGGGAGGAAAGTGAAGAGTGCTAGAACCCCTTGACATGGCCTTCATTCCCTGTAGCCACTGTTTCCCAGGGACCAGTCTGAAGAATTTCTCCACAAGCCAGTGTTGATTGCACAGGCCTGCAGAAGCAAAGAGAGCCCTGAGAAGGGAAATATCCTGGGGAGCCAGGAGCTCCCTCCTTGCCCTTCTCATATCACAGTATTACAATACCACAGTATTAGCAAGGTTGGAAGATACCTTGGAGATCATTGAGTCCAACCTGTAACCCAACACTAACCCATTGTCTAAACTATGGCACTAAATGCCTCATCCAGCCTACTCTTAAACACCTCCAGGGATGGCGACTCCACCACCTCCCTGGGCAGACCATTCCAATGAGCAATCACTCTCTCTGTGAAAAAGCTCTTCCTAACATTCAGTCTAAACCTCCCCTGGCGTAGCTTAAGGCCATGTCCTCTTGTTCTGGTGTCTTCAGCTTCCAGACCTGATGGGATTACCCTGGGTTACCCCTGCAGAGTAGATGCTTCAGACCTGGACATCGGTACCAAGAAGAAAGCAGACTTTCTGCAATGTTGCCACCGTGTCTCCCACTCATCCACAAAAAGACCAAGGACAATCTGGCTCTGTTTTCTACTTTACAGCATTGCAATTACTCCTTTATCCTGCTACCACCTTCTTAAGCCTGTCCCTATTAGTTCTTTGGATTAATCATCTCTTCAGAATTGTTTAATCTTCTTCAAGACTTGATCTCCAGAAATAAACAGCTTGCAACAGAAAAATGTCTATCAAGGCTTTATATTCATATCCTTCTTGCCACATTTTATTAATGTACTTATTTGAATAGATAACATCCAGCTTATGAAATCAAATTATAACATACTTTACCGTATTCAAAATTCAAATATTGACATGTCCCAATCTTATCATGCAGAGAATTCATTCAATATCCTTCATTAAATGCTTTCTCTCATTTAAAGAAACAACTGGATTTGAGAAATACTGAAAACTCAAAACAATCTGAAAGTCAGTGAACTGTAATAAAACTAGTTTACAGTCAATCTGGCATTTATTCTCTGACTTCTGTCTACAATCTTTTGTCTCAAAGGGATGAACAGGGTTAACAGCAAATTATTTTTTAAAATATTTTAGTTCCACTGGTAAATTAGTATTTGGCACTATCTTGTACTGCAGTTTATAAAAGCGTTGCTAGGTTATTTTAAAATGTACCTGTAGCCTGAAACAGAGTCTAGCTTTAGATGATCCCGATTTTCCCATCTACATATTAGTAACTTTCATCCTAGACTTTCGCAGTCTAAAGCTAAAAGAAAGAATACTCTTTTCCTCCTAGTATCTATTTTGAAGACCAAACCAGGAAATACAAATTCACAATTAGTTCCTTGAGCTTAAAGCTAAAGAATCAGTTCAACTTATCAATAAAAGGTTACGACTGACAAATGGTTAATTATGAAGAAAACTGTGAAAAATCTGGCAGACTTTTATTGGCTGTTCAGCAGTAACAGGAAATCCAAGCTGTTACAGGTTCATACCTATGTAACGTAACCATTCTGATCTCACTACCATAATGTGTGAACATATGGACCCTCATGATGTGGTGTGTGTTTGGGAGCTACTTATGTTTCTGTCCCACAGGTTGGGAAGACAAGTACCATGAAGCCAAATGACTTGGCCAAGACCAACTAACCAGCAGGTAGTACCTGCTAAATCTCGCACTCTTTTCCTACACCCATATCATATGGAATTGATAGCCTGTTGTCTTCTCGGTCCTACAGAATAGGATAAAATAATTAGGTACTAAAAGAATATGAATGAGGTGATGGTTGCTGTTATAAACTATGGTCACGGCTACGTCTCTGTTGATGTGCTGTTTTTATAAGAACATGATGATATAAAGAAGGAACCCTTTTTTTGTGAACAGCATGTTTGACAGTAGACAAACACAGCTGTCAATAGACCTTGAGCCATTCTGACTTACAATATTTCTAATCAGAAGCAACCAGTTTAGTACTTGCAACTTTGCTTATTCACTCTCCTTCGCTGTGTTGAATCATAGATTATCTCAAATTGGAAGGCACCCATAAGTCTTGACCCTTGCAGTAAACCATATGACTAAGAGCATCATCCAGTTGATTTGAATTCTGACAGGTGTGGTGCCTACTTCCCTGAGGAGCCTGTTCCAGTGACTGACCACCCACTCAGTGAAGAAACCTCCTAGTATTCAACCTAAATTTCCCTTGATAAAGCTTCATTTCTTTTCCTAACATCTATTGGTGATCTTATTGAGGGAGAAGATCATCACCTCTTCCTCCTCTATTTTCCCCCTTGAGGAAATTATAGACTACAGTGAGGGTCATCCCTTAGCCTTCTCCAAGCTGAACAAACCATGACTTCAGCCGCCTCTCATGTGTCTTGCCCTTACGACCGTTCAGCATCTTGGTCACCCTCCTCTGGACACTCTAATAGCTTTATATCCTTCTTGTACTGTGGCACTCAAAACTGCACACAGGACTCAAGGTGACACAGCATCAGCACAGACTAGACCAGTTGGAGATGCTGTACCTGATGCACCCCAGGTCACAGTTGGTCCTTTTTGTTTCCAAGGAACACCTGATTCATATCCAACTTTCCATCAACCCAAACCCCAAGATGTCTTTCTGCAACGCTGTTCTTCATTTTGTTTGGTTGGAGATTGCCCAGTCCTCCAGCATATCCAGATTTTTCTGTAAGGCCTTTCTACCTTCAAGGTAGCCCAAAGCTTCTCCTTATTTTAAGTCATTGGAAAACTTAATTTACATTACATTACAGCATCCAGATAATTTATAGAAACATTAAAGAGTACTGGCCTTAAAAAATTGAACCCTGGGGAAACCCACTGGTGACTGGTCACCCGCCTGATGTAATATTCATTGTAACTCTTTGAGTCCAATCCAATTGCTCAAAAACAGATCCCTGTTTTATTTAGTCTTACATGTTTCTTTTTATTTTTTGCTACTAAGCAGATATTTGGAGTACATTACCTTGCTTTTCATGAATCTGAAAATTATATCACTTTTGTGAAAATTGGATGAATATAGACTTCTTTCATTGCAAACAGACTTTTTGTTAAGCGCTTGTTTTTCCTCATGTGTTTGTGTCCACAAATGCTCCCAATCCCATGGAAGAACTACTTCCTGCTTTATCACTCCACTGATCTTCTGCCCTCCCAGGCCTACTTAGCACTTAATCCTCCAAGACTTGCTCATGGGAATTAACAACATTCAACTTGTTCCAGAGTTATCCTGATGCTCCTTACATCTCGTGTGTCACGAAAAAGATGCAAAGCCACATAAACCTTCATCAGCAAAACCCTTGCTGGCAGAAGGATAGAGTAGATAACAATACAGCAATAGATCACAGTGAGAGATCATTGCAATGAAAACATGTTCCGAGAAATTACTTCAGCCATCTGAGGAACACACTGATAGTCAAACTATGTGCTACTCTTGAAAAGGCAAAATGCAGTTGTGAATTGACAGCAGAATTCTAAAGGCTGGATAAATTATTTTATTCTAGTGTTTTCACAACCTGTTCCTCCTTTCTTAATAATATGTAGCTCAGAAAACTATAAACCAGGAAGGCTAGCAAGAAAATTAATTGGGAATTCCTGAGGTTTTTTTAGTCCTATACTTATTCATTAATCTATTTTAAAAAAATAAATAAGTAATCCTTCCAGGGTTTTCCTGGTTCTTCACAGATCAGACTGCTGGGTCAGCAATGCTATTTGATCCACATAATGCTTTCAACATTAATATCATACTTTAAAATGGGAATCAATTTCTGATTGAATTTTCACTATAAAAATATAATTTTTTTTAAAAAGTCTCTTTGAAAGGAAAACAAGACTTTAGGGACTAATAGAAGAATATCTTCTCTAAGTCCCTGGGTGATTGATTTAAATGAGGGAGGAGGAGAAATGGAGCATTAGTCAATTATAGACTGTGAACCTCCAACATGAAGTCTTGTGAAAAGGTAATCATAGTATTATCAAACACTCAGCAAGACAGTTCTAGAGAATAGAGCAATACTATTGCCACTGGCAAGACCTCATAAGAGAGACTGAATACAATGGTTTTAATCTCTCTTCAAACAAGAGTTTCAAATTGGAAAGTTGCAGTGAAAGTAAAGGTCGGGGGAAAAAAGGCATAGAATATTATCTGACTATTAATAATTTGGTTTGGAAATTAGATTTCTAACTGTAATAGCAGAATGAACCCTTTACTGAAGGACTATGAGCAAGAAATCAAACATAACAGGATGGAGTTATCTAAATAATGATATGGACGCTGTGTTTATGATGAATTAAAATGAGGTAAGCACTGATCCTGAGAACCAAGTGGCTACTGTTCATGCTTGAGCTTAATCCTTTCCTGATCAGCTTCATGTTGGAAAAAATAGTTGGAATGGTGCAGAGGCAGGCAGAAAACTAATAGTTGCCTTTTAGAGATGTATATGAATTTTATTAGAGTCAATAGCGTTCCTCCTTGACCTCTGTCCTTGCTTAAAATATACCTGTCTAACCACCGATTCCTCTACCCATGAGGGAAATTCTGCTTCTCTTTTTTCATCTTCCGAACTTGAATTTGCAACACTGACGCTGTTTCACAACCTTTACAACAGCATTACATCATTTGGAAAGATGCTGAGCATAGTGATGCTGAGTTTGAGGATGACAGATCTGTCCTGTTCTGGTTGATACTTCAAGCCATGCATGGTTTGAAGAGGGGAAGGTGTGGGCAGTGTGTTACGTGGAGGGTAAAAGCTGATCAGACAGAAAGGATGAAGTGAAATTGCACACACAATCATCAGCTCTGCTCTGGAGCCTGACCCGCCCCTGCTCGCACAAAGATAAACCTATTTTTCCAAGTTGAATTCCTTGGAAACTTCCTGCTCTGTAAAAGGAGAAGGCTGCAGGGAAGCAATAGAAAAAGATGAAAGGAATGATCTAGCTTGAATCACTACGCTGTAGTGAGACTTATAGGGGCTCTCAAAATTGTCATCCTCTTCTATTACTTTTCAAAATATCACTTAAAAATAATGAGTGTAAAAGAATTTCCTTTGAGGATTAAGGCCTCCTAGTGCTGCAAGACATGTTTAGAGACACAAACTGTGTCTGCATGGGCATATGGCTAAAATAAACTGGAAAGGTTTCTCCTTGTAGGGCAGTAAGCTACACTCGACACATAATACAAATTATGTTTGTCACTTGAAAGGGAGAAAGAGAGTAAGAATTTCAGTTCTGTCTTTGCCATTCAAAAATATTAACAGCCTTAATGCTTTGTATTATCTTTAAGCAGTCATGTTGAAATTAAATGCCAAAATAAACCATGTACTTGCCAGTCAATGTGGAGTTCTGAAACGTGCTAGCTGTTTTGTGGGAGGAGAGAGGATTTCATCCTCAGGAAAAGGAGATTTTCTGTGCTACAGAAGTGGCTGTGTAGCACATCCCTCTCTGCTTAAACAATGTGACTCATCTGCTCTCAGTCTGGAGCACTGCAAATTATGGTATTGTAAAAACATGCAAAGTTCACACTAAGTTCACAAAGCTACAAAAATAAGCTGTTACCCAAGCAATGGATGATCCAGCAAGCAGAGCTCTGTGCTGGAATTCAGCAGTCCTAAATCCCGCTCTTGAATATGCTACTGATTTTTGAGTGCCTTAGAAGAACTGCATTCTTTCTTAAATCTCTTTTCCTTCCCTGCCCTTGTCTTGTTAAACTCTCCAAGTGCAATGTCTCAATGGTGAAGTCTGTGCTAGCCATCAATATTGATAATAATTTCTCAAAACTCATAATCTCTTTCAATACTATCTTCTCTTCGGCCAAGACAGATCCTAAGTTCACCTGTTCAGATCCATTCTAAATGCTGTCATAGGATCCTTTTTCCACCTCACCAATTATACCATAACATCCTTCTCTCCACATAACCAGCATGGGCTTATTTCTTTGTTGTATCCAATAGAGGCTTGTCAACACTGTCAACACTCTCTGCCTGCTGTCCTCAGCCCTTATCTCTACTTCAGTGACATAGGGAGGTTCTCCCCCTGAATGGGAAATGGTTAACATCCAGATAATCCTTTTGTCCCTTTTTTCATGCTGTATCTAATGCTAGGAAGAAAGTTTCCTTGATATTTGCAGACCAGCCCATTTTTTTCTCCTAAATTCTAAAAACCCCCTTTTTTCTCCCGTTATATATTAAAAAAAAAAATATCCCAGTTTTCCCTCCTTGTATGCTGGTTCTACTGCCTAGTCAGCATCAGGTTCCTGTTTCCTTTTTAACCCATCTACCTACTTATCTCTGTTTTCTCAGGTTTTTCACCTCTGTTATAAGGTCTTTGGCACTGAGACAGCTTTCTGATCTGTGCTTGTACTGTGTGCTTCTGAGGCCTTCGTCAGGTTCCCTGAGTGCTATAGCAATAGGAGCAGAAAAGCACTGAATGACAACTTGGTTTAAGCATCACAGCACAAGAGCAAGGGAAGAGTAAGCGATGAGAAATCACCAGGTTCACAGGTTATTCTGAGTTGGAAGGGAACCACAGGGTCATCTAGTCCAACTCCCAAGCGAATGCCCTCCCATCAACTAGACCTTGTCACTAAGCCCCTCATCGAGTCTTCTCTTAAACATCTCCAGGGATGGCGACACCACCACCTCCCTGGGCAGGTCATTCCAATGAGAGATCACTCTCTCTGTGAAAAAGCTCTTCCTAACATCCAGTCTAAACCTCTCCTGATGTAGCTTAAGGCCATGTCCTCTTGTTCTGGTGCTGGCACCATGAGAGAGAGATTCACACCCACCTGGCTGCAACCTCCCCGCAGGTAGTTGTAAACAGCAATAAGGTCACCTCTGAGCCTCCTCTTCTTCAGACTGAACAACCCCAGTTCCTGNCACATAAAATGCTTCTATCCAGGCCATGCTCTGAGAGTTTCCCCGGAAGCTTAGTATGGGAAACAATGTCAATGGCTTTGCTAAGGTCCAAGTACACAATATCCACGGTCTCTTTCTCGTCAACCAGGTGAGTCACCAGATCATAAAAGGAAAATAGGTTGGTCAGGCATGACCTGCCACTCCTGAATCCATGCTGACTAGTTCTAATGTCATGGTTGTTTTGCAGTTGCTGCATAATAGCACACAGGACTATCCATTCCATGACTTTGCCCGAGACTGAGGTCAGGCTGACAGGTCTGTAATTACTCGGATCATCTTTCCTGCCCTTCCTGTGGATGGGTGTCACATTAGCCAATTTCCAGTCTTGTGGTACATCACCAGTAAGCCAGGACTGTTGGTAAATTATGGAGAGTGGCTTAGCGTGTTCATCTGCTAATTGCACCCTATCTTTTTACCGTGGATGTATTTATAGATACATTTCTTATTGTCCTTAACAGAAACAGCTAGGTTGAGTTCCATCTAGGCTTTTGCCTCTCTAGCTTTTCTCCTGCATGACTTGACAACTTCCTTAAACACACCCTGACTCACCTCCCCCTTTTTCCAAAAGGCTGTACAACCTCCTTTTTCCCCCTAGTTTTTTCAGAAGCTCTTTGCTCATCCAGGCCGGTCTTCTGCCCCTCCGACTCATTTTTCGGCACGTTGGGACTGCCTGCTTCTGTGCCTTCACGAGCTCATTCTTAAAGTATGGCCAGCTTTCCTGGACACCTCTGCTATTAAGGGCTGTTTCCCATGGTACCTTCCCAATTAATTCCTTAAACAGTCCAAAGTCTGCCCTCCAGAAGTCGAGCATNTGTGCTGCTGAATATGGTTTTGGCTCATTCTTGCCAGTTTCAGTGCCCTCATGAGTGGCTGCCAGATCCCCTTCCCCCTTCAAACCTAGTTTAGAGCCCTGTCAATGAGTCTTGCCAGCCCTCAGGCTAAAACCCTTTTGCCCCTGTTTGATAGATACAGCTCTCCAGGGTCCCTCAAGCCTGGTTTAGAGAAGGACCCCCCATGGTCATAGAACCCAATGTTTTTCTGGTGGCACCAGCCCTTAAGCCATTTATTAAGAACAAGAATCCTGCTGCTGCTTTCAGGGTCCAATCCTGCCATTATGGGGACAGAGAAAAAGACTACCTGTGCTCCTGTCCCACTGATCAATTGACCAAATTCCCTAAACCCCTCCCTGATCTCTCTGGTTCCCCTCTCATTAATCTCGTCACTGCCAGCCTGGACGACCAGCAGGGGGTAAATAGTCTGACGGTTGAATCAGTTTTGGCAACCTCTCAGCAATGTCCAGTACCCGGGCCCCAGGGACACAGCAGACCTCCCTATGGGACGGGTCTGGTGTACAGGTAGGCCCTTCTGTTCCCCTCAGAAAGGAGTCCCCGACAACCACTATCCTCCTCTTCCCTTTGAGATTGGAGGTTCTGATTCACTTAGTGGAAGAGGTAGTTCCTGCAGGTTTACTAGGTGGTGGGCCTCCTTCCGTGTCATCCTCCTGATCCCCAAAATCCAGAACCCCAAACCTGTTCTGTAGGGGTAACTCACAGGATGGCATCTGAAAGGGTGGTGGTGGACAGAAGAGGGATGTCTTACCCCCACATGAGGAGACCTTTTCCCACTCCCCCTCATCCTCGAGGTTACTTTCTCCTACCTTGTGTTGGGGAATGTGAGGTGCATGTGGATGTTCCAGCTCGCAAGAGTCTCTAAAGGTTGGGAGCGCACTGTCTCTCAATTCTACTTCCCTTGCATTACCTTGATTATTTTTCAGCCTTTCCACTTCTTCCTTCAGCAATGTTATCATGGAGAGCAGGTCATTTACCAGCTCACATTGGACACCGGTGTTTCTCTTTTTCAGTCCATTCAAATGTGGATATGAATTACAGATTCACAGATTATTGTGAGTTGAAAGGGACCCACAAGGATCATTGAGTCCAACTCTTAAACTGCACCACTGCCTACCCGGTGGGAATCGAACCCTGGTCTCCCGCATGGCAGGTGGGGACACTCACCACTGCACTAAAATGGATTAAAGAGAAGACCTGACTCAGACGGGACTTGAACCCAGAACCTTTGAATCCCTTCAACCCTCTAGAAGTCCAATGCGCTATCCATTGTGCCATGGAGTTAGTTAAATAATACAGCAACTGAAAGTCATGATAGTTTAGAGTAAAAGCCTGAACCTTTCTCTGGGCTCCGACACCTTCTTAGGGCTAGTTTCTGAGAAATTCCAACCTTTTCCAGTTCTTACATATGTGCTTGCACAGCTGGCTCAGTGCATTGGGGGATTAGACCCATAGTGTGACATGTTATCAATCACTTGACTATGCTGGAGTTTTTTAAACACATTTTACTCGATTCCAGGATGTGTAAATCCAAAGCTTCATACTTAAAAAGTACCAAGAACTGCGTCAAAATAAACAGAAAGCCTGTGTAAACCATACTTAGTGGAAACAAAAAGAATGATCATGTGGTGAAGACACTGGACTGGGTTCACTAATTAATCCAAATAATCCTTAGATATTGGGTTCCAAAGCATTTCCCTTTGACACAGACCTCCTGTGACTGTGAGCAAATTACGTATTATTTGGCTCTGAGAAAGTCAGAAAAGTTCTTACAGATCTTTATGGAGCCTGACTAGTTGTTCTAGTTGTCACTGTCTGCTCTATGTGCTGTGACTTACACTATTTTTGTAGGGACAGTCACTTTTGCATATCTGCTCAGCTTCACAACTGGCCATACAGAACCATGTATATTGCTGAAATAACAACAGTCTTCTATGTTTAGTAGGAAATATCTAGCGAGAAATATAGNCTTATATGTGTATATATTCTTTTTTTTTGACAAAATGGATTCTGGATGAAGACTTTAGTCTAGTTTTGAGTGACTTCTGTCTGGCAGTATCCCTTACCGATGTACTTCTCTCGCTGACACTATATCTATAGACTTTGGTAAGGTATCCCACAAAAGCTTCTAGGACTAAATTCTGCTTTCCCAACACACCAAGGATTGTAAAAAAATTTATTACAAAGGAGTCATAGTAGACATAGTACAGGATTACTACTAATGCAATAGTGTCTCTGAAAGTTTTGGTAATTACTATGTGTTGAAACATGTGAGTGCACAACTAACCCCTTTACTTAGCTTCATGCAGCTCAAAAGAACTGTATCATAACACTTCTGGTAGGTACTTCCCGCTGACATCTATACTCTTTTGAATCAAAATTAAATTATGCACTTATTGGAAGTTAATATCCCTGAAATCAGTTTCAAAAGTCAATTTATTATACATGGTATTTCAAACAGCCGGAGTAATGTCATTGCTAAAAAGACTCCCACCCACAAATCTATGACTGCAATGTTTTTTCAGTTTCTGATTAATAAAACCTTGATTATGAGGATTCACACAGTATGTCTAGAATGGTATAATTAGTTTATATAATCTTGTATTTCTTTGCAATTTTCTGATAAACTGGTAACATGGAAACATGTGACATACTTCTATTCTTTTTCCAAAATAAAACTAAAACCTTCTATAGACAGAGACCACCTGTTATCTGTAGTGCCACTTAGAGAACACCCGCCTTCATTTCTTACAATAATTATATTTCTTAAATCTATCATTTTCCTCAAGGTTACTGTACATCTTTCCTCATACAGAGCTCTCTGCCTTTGATTAGTGAGAGAATAGGAGTGACAGAGGAACAGTAACTGCCTACCTGTCTCTTGATAGGTTTATTCTCTCTAAACATCATTTAAAACTACTTTCAAAGTGGAGTCAGAAAGATCACAAAGTCCTAGACATTGTTGCTGTTATAGAACCAATAGCTCAAGAAGGTGTCTTTCACTAGCATTAATGAATGAAAAATCAACACTTATGTACCAGTTGCATCTTTGAAAATCTCTCCAAATGTCTCTATTTTGCATTCGATCGTGCAACAAGTTCTGAGGCAGCATGGAACAGGTGAGTTTCACAAAACATTTCTTTGCCAAACCTGGAAGAGGTGCCAATAGTCAGCCTCTAACTGGAGAAACTAGTAACAGACAGAATCCTCAGAAAAGATAAGGACTGATGCCTCAGCTGAATACAGGATTAGGTCAAGTAATTGAAGTCCTCTGTACTAGTCTCCAATTTCCATACTCTGATATTTTCCCATGACACAGAGGATACATGTGTGCAGCAGTGCCCAGGAATTCAGCCTTGGATAAGCATTAAAAAGTGAGGAGCACTCATTGTGGTCCTCACTACTGGTATTTCACAATATAGGAGAGGAGGAACAAGAGAGGAGGACCTTGCTCTAACATCTCACATCTCATAGCAGACTTGCTTCAACCAGGCACCTATTCACAAGACAACTTCCATCGTTGGAGGTAGAGCTACTTCTACTGTCTTACTGCCTCCAGACCACTCTGCAAGGATAAGTCTCCTCCAGCCACCATTGCGCCTTGCAAATGCTCTCAGCACTACACGGAATCCAGGCATTTCCATACTATACAGAAATGGAAGATCGTCTATGCTCTTCCCATTAAAAATGTGTATGTCCTATACCACATATCCAAGAACGCTTTTGCTTTGCGTTTTCTAATATGAAGAGAAATTGCTCATGCAGCGTATGTGTAACTATCTTGTTTCCTTTTTTCATATGGCCCTACAAACCTGGCTTTTCAAAACAAGAGTAACAAATTCTAGATGAACACTAGCTGGACTATATGAAAAGAGTTTCAATACTTCTCTTCAGCATTTTTTCACTATTTAAACAAAGCAGTTTTTTTAAAACAAAGTCATTTTTAGTGATCTTTACAGGAGAGGAGCCAAACCTTGAAGAACCATGAAAAAATTAATGGACTTATGCTAAAATATGAAGTTATGCGCAAACTAGTCCCATTGGCAGAGATGTCAAACACATTCATGTTTCTCAGGGCCCCATGCAACTTGGCCTTGAAGATTTTGAGGGATGGTAAACACTCCCATTTTCCATCTTATAAATGTTTCAGGTGGGTTCTGTCATAAAATTTTTCATCTCAAGGCCTGGGTGAAATGGCGAATGCCAGGGCCAGGGCCATTCCAGCCTTTACGAGATAACCTGCTAGAAAGCGACTATTCCTATGTCTACATATTCCACTGAAGAGAAAACATTGCCTGTGTTCTGCTCAGCACTGTGATTGTGCCAAGCCCTCTGTAAGTCCTCAGCACTCATTCATATGCTTTTCCAATAGCTTTGGGGGAAGAAAAAAAAGTACTGCTTTTTCCTTCATATAAAATATCATGAAAATACAGTGACCAAATTGAATATTAAGTGGACTAGTCAAAAAAAGTCATCTTTAAACTCTCATTAAGAAATTGTGGGCCCAAAAGGATAATGGAGACAACTATTGCAGGGCTCTAATATTGGGAATTTTTTCACACTACTAAACCTAAGGAGAATTTCTTTCTAAAGAAGAGAAGAAATCTGTTTCCATAGTAACTCAGTTCTAGGGCCCCCTTACAGTCCAAATTTAGCAGAATTATATGTGCAGCAACATATTACTTTGCACTTGAGGCTACAGTGAAACCACTATCCTCATTGCATTTGGGATGTCAGGTTGAATTTGAACTAGGACTGACAATATGTTGAGCAAGTCCAAGTACAAACCTAAAAAGTAATATCGTGCCCTAAAGACAAGGGAGAAATTATAGGTGATAAGAGGGCATAAACTAGCAGCTTGATAATGACTTGAAATATAAAAAAATGCAAAGAAATGGGTTAGCATTTAAAACTTAATTATTTTTATCCCAGTACTGACATTAATTTACCTAGTTTTATGAAAAAGGTAACTCAGTGACAGTTCTTTCCCCTGTACTGTATGGATTCACAGTATACAGAAGCTGATCTGCCTTTATTCAGAAGAGAGGTCACATAACCTGTCTGCAGTGAGATGTTTTACTACAGCTTTTTGAGTAGTCGTGATACATGAAGGCAATCCATTTGAGTCTGGTAGTGCTTTGCTTCTGTTTGTGAAACAGTTAAAAAACCAAACAGTCCAACAAATAACAATGCATTTACTGCCCTTAAAAACAAATGGAGGAGTGTGTGGTTGTGGTGAAATGTGTCTCTTCTGTAATCAGTAGATGGGTGCTCAGCAGACGCAGAGTGAAATTCAGGTAGCAAGAAAAAGAAGGTAAGAACAGAGTTACTTTAACGGAGATGAGGCTCCTTAGAAAGGTAGAAAGCGCTGGTGCAGTCTTAACATCAGGTGCTTAAAGCTGTGCTTGAGCTTGGTAATGACTATTTGAGCTGTAAGCTCAACATGTTTGGCTGGCGCAGATAAGTACAGTCTTTCCCTGCTCTCAGCAATACACAACAACGCTTTAACCATATTACATATGGCCAACTCTGTGGTGTTAATGGCAACAAAGTACTGAAAAAAAAGTGCTGCAAATTTTCCAGCTGTGTCAGATATTTGAGAAACCATCAGCAAATTGAGAGATTGAAGCATGATGTGTGTTAGATAACTCTTGACACCAGATAAAAGAAGTTATTTTAAAATAAACAACTTTCTTGGATTGTTAGGCTTTTTTACATCATCTATCCACACTTTTCACTTTGTCTGATCACAGTATCATTTTGCTACACACTTTGTCCTATACTATCATGCATTGTATCTGCTCCAAAGTTGATGAGGGAGAAAATCATCATCATAACCTTGAACAACAAGTGAGCAAAAGTCTGACTTTACATCTATATCAAAAAGTGACATTAGTTATTAGTAAGAGGCTAACGTCTGACTCTATATAGGTCCAAGGCAATTCCATACAATAAGACAATGTATCAATACGGACTGCAGCTAATTCAGAGTTACAGAAAGAGAAAAATGTCTTGGCGGGGCAGGTGTAAGTATGACAATAAAGTGGGACCAACCTACTTAGACTAGCAAGCTTTGTCTTTGCATCAATATCAACATTTCAATTGCTTTTCGCAGGAACTAAAAGGAAAATAAACACATTTCATCTGATAATCTTTCAAGTGATTCCTAAAAAACCTGGAAAGACAACTAAAAAACAGATTAAAACTCCTCTTAACACTTTCACCCTCATTAGAAAGATAAATTAAGGTACTTAAGTATCAGCCTTTTGGGAAACTGCTGAAGTTGCAGAGAAAACAAATTGGCTGACTGCAATTTGCATCTAAATATTAAATATTAATAAGGTTAATGTTTTGTGAGGTTTAATCATGACTGACTATATAACAACCATCTAAACACTTCATCAAGAAACGAGGTGCAATGTAAGACACTGTACAGCTCAAATCAGTCTAAAGTGGCCTTTCTTTTTAATTCCCATTACAGCTTGGAAGACAGTAACTGCGGATGTAGCACAGATCCTGTGTGCCAACTGCCTGAGTGTCTGGGATCCTGTCCCGCTCTTGGCACATGACTTACAGAGAGAGGTTCCAAGTCTCCTTATTTCACTTCTGTAGACGTTTTGCTTTTCCTTACAGAGAAGAATTAAAGAGCTGTGTATTTAAGGGTCAACAATGCAGTCTCAAGTTGAAAGCATTTAGTAGGTTACATACAATATGTATCTTGACCACTTAATTAGTCCAAAAGCAGCATTTCCACAGCAAATCTGTGTGCAGTTCTGGGCTCCCCAGTTTAAGAGGGATGTTGAGCTGCTTGAGAGGGTCCAGAGAAGGGCAACGAGGATGGTGAAAGGACTGGAGGGTAGGCCCTATGAGGAGCGACTACAGGAACTGGGACTGTTCAGTCTGGAGAAGAGGAGGCTCAGAGGGGACCTCATTGCTGTTTACAACTACCTGCGGGGAGGTTGCAGCCAGATGGGTGTGGACCTCTTCTTCCAGGCTGACGACACCAGAACGAGAGGGCACGGCCTCAAGCTACGCCAGGGGAGGTTCAATCTTAACATTAGGAAGCGGTTTTTCACAGAGAGAGTAATTGCATATTGGAATGGGCTGCCCAGGGAGGTGGTGGAGTCACCATCCCTGGAGGTGTTTAAGAGAAGACTGGACGAGGAGCTTAGTGACATGGTCTAGCCGGGAGGTGTAGGGCTGGATGACGTTGTGCCCCCTCCGTCTCGGAGTGGCCTGCTAGACTGTGAGGGATCTAGGTTGGTGTTATGCTCTGCGATGTGCTCTCGGTCTCTTTACGGGTGTTAGATGGTGAGTTGGACTAGATGATCCTTGTGGGTCCCTTCCAACTCATAATATTCTGTGTGTGAAATCCATACTGTTTTACTGGCGTGTATATGTTCAAGATCATGTTTTGTGCTGGGAGGGAAAACATTTCTACAGAAGCGCATCAATCACAGGAAGACTCAGTGTATAAGCAGCATCAGCAGATGAGGATGGACTGGAGATTTCTTCTGTATTCTGGCCTTAATGCTGACAGCAAGTATATGCTTTACTGCTAACTCAGGCTTAAAAATGTTTAAAAAAGGATTTACACCTGAAGTTCCGGCTAATTGTGCCATGAAAAGCACCCCTTAAAGGCAATGAACAGAAAGATTCAGTCTCATAACACAGCCTAATCTCTTTTCTACATATCTTCCCCCCGCTGCAGGGTGACCAGGAAGTGGATACAGGGATTTTCCAGAAACCTTGCAGTGCTCCAGGTCCTGTTTCCTCACAGACGGGCATTCCCATGGAATTGATGTCTTCCAAGCCTCACACACTGAGTCACATGCCACCAGGCTGCCATGTTGTGCTGCCCTAAGACCACTGGGATGTGTGGTGAAAAGGGGCTTGCAGCAGTGGTGGGCAGCTGAGCATGAGAAAGTGTCATTGCTGAGCAACTTGTATGAAAGCTTTTAACATGGAGTTCTGACACCTGAACTGATGATAGGGTAGCAAGTAAGTGACCCAATAAATCTGACAGCAATCTGTACAGACGATTTAAGAAAAACCTTGTATTACTGCCATAATGAAAGCAGAAATGCAGAGTTTTCTTTATCCTTCCTTCAACAAGAGAAAGACCTAGAGGATTTGAAGTGGTAAAGCTGTTGGAATTTTGTTTGAGGTGAAAACCTCCTCCTGTCAGTGCTCTTCTGCCTAAAAATTGGCATAAATAAACATGTAATCTTAAAAGGCCGTGTTTTCCAATGTAAAAGAAAACAAAAACATAAAAATGAGTCAGTCATTTGAAAAGCAAGGTCAGACAATACTTGCCAGAATACATTTTCCTTTCCATCCAATCTTGCCCCAGGAAGTATGAACAGGTCTCATTCCTCCTTAGGGCTCCCTGAGGAGGGGAAGAAGAGAGGGACATGCTGATCTCCCTGGGCACCAGTGAGAGGACATGTGGCAATGGTTCAAAGCCTCACCAGGGGATGTTCAGATTAGAAATAAGGAAGCATTTCTTGACTGAGAGTATGGTCAAAGAGTGGAACAGATTTGTAGAGAAGGGGACAATGCCACAAGTTTGACCGTGCTAAAAAATCACAGGTTCACAGGTTCCTCCGAGTTGGAAGGGACCCAGAGGATCATCTAGTCCAACTCCCAAACAGCCTCCCACCAACTAGACCATGTCACTAAGCTCCTCATCGAGTGTTCTCTTAAACACCTCCAGGGATGGCGACTCCACCACCTCCCTGGGCAGACCATTCCACTGAGAGATCACTCTCTCTGTGAAAAACCGCTTCCTAACATCCAGTCTAAACCTCCCCTGGCGTAGCTTAAGGCCATGTCCTCTTGTTCTGGTGTCATCAACCTGAGAGAAGAGATTCACACCCACCTGGCTGCAACCCCCCCTCAGGTAGTTGTACACAGCAATGAGGTCACCTCTGAGCCTCCTCTTCTCCAGACTGAACAACTCCAGTTAATGTAGCCGCTCCCAATAGGGCTTGTCCTCCAGTCCTTTCACCATCCTTGTCGCCCTTCTCTGGAACCTCTCAAGCAGCTCAACATTCTTCTTAAACTGGGGAGCCCAGAACTGGACACAGGACTAGCACAATGCCCTTAATAACATGCTTTTATGTGATCAGCCCTGAATTGGTCAGGCAATTGGACCTGAAAATCTTTGTAGATCCCTTCCAATAGAAATACTCAATTCTATTCTAATCTATGTTGTGACACTTTTAGTGGACATTTATTTTGGACATCCACCTTTGCTTTCTGGGTACTCCCCAACAAGCCCTTTCTTCTCTGGAGCAGAATCTTATTTACTTTTTCAAACTCAGCTCCTATTGGAGCACTTACAAAAGAGATAATATTCACAGAACTCTTTCAGGAAAGAAGTTACAGAGGATTTGTTCTACCCTTCTCATCTTCACTAAGTATTTGCTTAATTTTCTCTTCCATAATGGCCATACCGAACTTAGAGAAGTTGGAATGTGCAAATATACACATGGGCATCCAGTTGCAAAGTGTGTTGCAAAACCAAACTGCTAACCTGCATGTGAAAAATCCGGATTAATATGTACCTTTCAGGTACACAATGGGCTACTGCTGTGAGCAGCTGCATCCAGTGAGAGCAGTTTATTTGCGTCTGGGTGTCTCTGGACAGAAGCAGGTATGGATGCATTGAGCATCAAGTGTGCGCAGCAACTCTGATGCTTCTAGGAAGGATCAGACTTACCGTTCCTGTGTAGACCATCTGTGTCTCTGTGAGCCCATGCTGACAGAAGATAGAGAAATGTGCGTTTCAAATAATTTGCCTTTCTAGGATTTTCATGAGTGGCAGCATATAATTAATTGTCCAGATTTTTCTTTCAGATAGTAATTAATGAGTCCATATTCCTCTGTAACATAGAATCAGCTATTAATAGAGTCTCTGAAAAAGCATATTTCAACAGATGAACCATATTTAACATTGTGCAGATTTACATTTTACTCTGTGATACCTTTGAGAGGCCAGTGAAGTCAAGTGTAGTCAAAGGTTATTGGAATTACTGTGAGATTAGTTTAACCTGCAGGTTTTCAATCTTATGCATAAGATATCATAGCCTCTGTAACAGAGGAAAAGCAAGAATTTTCTTTGTAAATCAGCTAGAGTATAAGCATTTCTCTGTAAAACTGAACACAGTAAAATAGCTAAATATGCCAGGAAGAAGCATATATTCGAAGTTTTCTCCATAGCTCATGAGCAAAGATACAGCAGTCTGCAAAATTTCTTATCCGGACTTAATTTATTCTATGGTACCCTGTTTCTTGCAAACTTTCTTTCACAGTGACCTTTCAAGACGATGCAGTTTGTAACGCCATTTATTCCTTGCATGTTTTTAAGGAAGATAGATGAGAAAGGAAAATAAAATTCAACCATTTCTTCAAAGAAAAGAAAATTACTCAATGGGACAGTTTTCAATGAAAACGCCAACAGAAACCTTGTCTCAATAGTTCTATATGGATATGGCAAAGTGTTCCTACAGATCCCCTTCACATGAATAATCACTACATTCCTCTCCCATTATGCAGAAAAGAAGGAAAAGGATAGCACTGGTAATAAGTCACCCAACATCTTCTAGTTGGCCCATATATGTAGCACAGCAAGTGAAGATCCCAACTCCGGTATCTGAAGTGGCAGGAAATCCATGACAACACATTGGATAAGTTTCTTTCTAAAGAGGAAACTTTAAAAGCCACAATAAGAACTGTAGGCTAAGACAAAACAGTACTCTTGTGAACTATGACTATGTGTTTTGCCTTGTTTCATGGAACACTCTCAAAGCTAAGGTAGACCAGCTTCATAGAGCTATTTTATGGCAGGATAAAGGAAGCCCACTAATATAAGGACTATAGATACATTCTTAGGCAAAAGAAGAACATGCCTGGATTTTGCAAAAATTAGGCCCACTTTGCAAATATTTGATATGGGGAAACTCAAAGTATGTAGCTATTGATGTTATTAATTATAAAAGAAGCTGTGTCCAGGCCAAGTCCTGGGACTAGAAATGGAGTACATTCTGTAACTTGTGATGCCCTAGTTAAAGAATTATGTACATAATGTTTAGCACAGTGATGTAATTATCTATCTATTGCTTCACAAGTGTATTGAAGAGCATTGGTCACATTGTCTGTGTGTTACTAGACCAAAGCTATTCACAAAGTTAAATAAGTCCCTTGATAATGCCAATGCATTGTCCTTATTGAAGGCACGCTGGGTCATCAAAACAGATTAAAGACTTGCTTAAGAAATGGTTTCATAGGAATGAGAAAAACGATCAGATAAATAATTGCAAGAAAGAAGGACATCTCAGGAATGACTAGATAATTAGCTGTGTAGGCCAAGCGTGGAGGCCTCAGATCTTTGAGGAAATGAGAGAAAGAAACTCCTGGGGCAAATAGGGCAAGGGGTGAGCAAAAGAAAATGTTAGGTCAGAAGGAGAACATTAGTATAGTTCTCCTAGATATTGAGAAGGAAGAACTCTGTCAGGACACAATATAGAGAAGCAGAAATATGGATCACCAAGTTTGAGAGAAAAGAATCAATGTCTGGTTAAGAGAGGTCAAGGAAGATACAGGAGCCCCAAGAACGGCTATGAAGCCCAGAATCTAGAAAGGGATCTAATGAATCTGGTCACAGGGGACATCCTTAAGCTGAACAGGATAGATCTTCCCTGTTTTCTTCTAACATTAGCTGTGTTATACTCCTGAGAAATTAGCAAGTATAGTTTTCCTCTGCAAGCAGACAATTAAATTACTTCCCAAGGCAAGTGTCTGACAATAGAGCAGGGATTCAGGAGACTCCGGGCTCTGTGTCCTATGATCAGTTCAACTAATTATTGATTTTCTTATGCAATTAGTGCAGAGGAGAAAAAGGAAAAAAATCTGAGCATTCAGTTAAATTTTGTTTCAAATTCCACACCTGCTTAAAAAAAATAGGTGCAATAGAAGAAGGAATGGATAGAAATACTGGAGGAAAAGAAATCAATATTTGGCATCATACATTCTATAGATTTTACATCAAGCAAAATGATTTTGAAATGAAAGTGACAGCAACTTTTTTTTCTTGTCTGGTCAGCACCCAAGTCTCTATTCTTTGTACACTTGAGTAATAAAATAATGAGCATCGCATACTACATAAAGACTGCAAGAACATTTTTCAGTAGACATGAATGCCAAACTTTTACTCCAGAGAAGCATGTTATTGCATTCAAAATGATGACTTCTCTAGTTCACTTGGAAACTGAAGTGTCTTTGTGGCTTCTAAATTACTGTGGGATGGATGTTCTCATACATCTTGTCAAGAGCTTAATGGCTAAATAGATAAAGTAGAGCAAAGCACTAGGAATGGAAAATACTCCTTGGTCTTCCATAGCTTTATACCGTTACAGTAAGGAATCTAATATTCTATACCAGGACAAAACTTCATTGGACATGAAGTAATTATTTCTCCTCTGTTCCTATATAACACACTGTAAACTGAGGAGCTGTTTTTATGATTTCTTTGATTATCACCCTAGAACTAGAGAGCTGGAATCTTTAGCACAGCCTTACTCTATGAATAGAAGTGTATGCTGTTGACTGGTCTTCTCTCCCTATACCCACACATTTACATTTACAGCCAAGTGAAACAATGTTATTCTTACAAAAACTGATTATTAATACAGCAAAAATCCATATTGATGTTGAAAAGACATGACAAAATCTAGCCTTAAAATGTTCAGAAGAGTCAGATTGGTCTGTTTGTAAAGGAGAGGGGGGAAAAGAAGTCAGTCTTCTAAATATCCTTCATAAGTCACAGTCATCAACCTTTCCAGACTCCCTTAACAGATAGATAAGAAGAAAAATAATCCTAAAAAAAAAGAGAAATGACAGATGAATACAGGTAAGTGTTAATTGTGAAGGCTATAACCTTTTCTTAACCCTCAAAATATTGATGCTGAAAAATTATGTTAAAAAGTTCTCATTTTTGCAAATTTAGGAAAGTATGAGGGTTTGGGTTTTTTTCAACAATAAAACTACTGTAGTTCTTTTAAGAGGTCTTTGAAAGGGAAATCATTATGTAAAGTGTATTTATGGCACAGTAGAAACTCCAGTTTTAACCAAAGTTCAAAATAACAGAAGCACAAAATAGAAGAACCTTCTATTTTGTTTACCAAAAATGGAATGTACCTGAAGAAAAGTTGGAGTTGGACATACATGTCCCCTCCCATTACACTCCCTGCAGCACAGGCATTCTATCCCACATTACCCTTACAATGTTCCCGTGACTAAAATAATACCATGTCTGGATATTGTACAGAGCCTGGGGAATAAATACACTGCACTAATTCACCTGAAAATAGTCATCGATTAAGTGCCTACACAAAAACATTAACAGATAAAAACTTCTACTGCCCTGTTTTATCAGTTTTAAGAAATATTTCTGCAACTCACATNATCATGTTCAAGTTCTCCAAAAAGAGAATCTGAGTCCCATCTATGGTTTGCCTGTCTTAATGCCACTGTATGCCCATAGAAACTCCCAGAAGCTGCAACCAGAGACTACAATTAGTTTCATTACTACTCAGAGAGCAACAGGCAAGGGGCATGAAGGGTCTTTTGGGCATTCAGCACAATTAGGCTAAGCCAGACGCAATTTAGTGCAAGGTCTTTCAGTACTGCTTGCTCAATTCCCTCTATGCAAAAGATTAGTTCTAGAAATTGGAGAATGGGGTGACTTCTGCTTTAGTGACCTGAGTGACAAGGAAAGTGGCTGCTGAAGGTGACTTTGCCTTGAAAAGTGAATGAGGTTCACCCTCAAATAGCAGAGAAAAAACATGGTATGCTGCTTATTTTGCTTTGCCAATATCAGGGAATNCTATGTACCTCTGCTATTGGAAGGACAAATTGAAGGAGAACTGTTTGCTCCAAAAGGTACCCATACCCACCAGTGGTTTAACACATAGCAAACAAAACATGTGCTGCGTTGTAGCTGTAGGAAAGGTGTTTATGTGTAAACAGTGAGCGCTGTAGGGATGGAAACTGCACAAGAAACCATCAAAACACAACCAAAGTAGATTAGGAATTTTTTTTCTCCAAGATACTGAATTGTAGAGATCAGTTAAAGTTAGAACTATGCTTCTGTACCTATGTTTGCAATATTCCCAGAGAGATACAAAACAAGAGTCTTCCAGCAATCTATATTTGCCATATACGAGTCATTTTTCAGGCCTGAGCCCTCTAAGAAGCTGACAGAAAAAAATCCCACAGAACACTTGTAAGAACAAGAAAAAATATTATTTTGGAGGACATGAAGAAATACTGAAATTCCTTAGGGTGATTGTTTATTTCTGGTTTACTATATTACTGTTGAATATTATGAAATAGAATATAATATATGGAATATATTTATGATATTAGTATATAATATATTTTGCCCTAAGAAGTGCAACAGGTNAACACCAGGCATCTTATTGGCCTCAGCTCCCAATAGAGATGAAAGTATGTCCCACTTCTGCACAGTGTCCTGTATCACCACATAAGCTCAGCATCTTTGAGTGGCTCAGCCTCTCCACAACAGGAAATTTGCTAAGAAGCTTTATCAACAGGAAAGAGGTTCACAAGCTGTAAAGCATGATTAAACAGGATAACAATTCCTCAAAGATACTAAATTACATGAATATTCATCAGTGATTACACCTAGTGTAAACTCAGATTCACATAAATTATAATGAAAAGGCGCCTATGCAGTGACTGCCTACTTTTTCTTGAGACAGAAAAGCAACCATCCTTACAAAACAGAAATTCAAAGATAAGTAACAGGGTAAAGAAAAGTCAGAAAAGAATGCAGGAAACTATTGAAAGAGAGAAGTGGGATGCACACAGCAGTCCTGGCAGATCTACTGGGCATGACCTGTGTCACTAAGTTTTCAAAATTAAGCCAAACCACAAGAACAATGACCAATACAACAAGGTGATT
>WEKX01012300.1:0-92531 GCA_013390025.1 Pitta sordida | reverse complement strand
ATTAGTCACAAAAGTTATTTCTTCAGCAATACATGGTTTTCACTAAGATGGTTCATAGAATTCATGTTCCTATGTGCTTTCTTTATTACTATGCCCCCCCAAAAGACTGCCTCCTTTCAGCTCTCTCTTCCTGATCTAATGAACTTGCACAGTTCATTAAATGTTGTTGCAACATAAAATCTTATTTGCAGTTCTTTATTTGCCATGCAATTCCAATTTAATCCATTATTTTCCTGAATCTAACTTTTATTTTTAAATATTCTAGGGTTCTAAAGTGGGGGGAAGATGGGGGGGGTGGAAGATAAGCAAGTGATTAATGACTCCCATGAACTCATATTACTTAAGCATAATTTAAAATCAGCACTGGAGTTGTGAACTCCAGGCTTCTGTTCTTGATTCAAGCAGTTCCTTATTTTATGACTTTAGGGAAGTGAAAGCTCCTGTTCTCTGTATCTTTGAAACAGATATTTCCTTTATCTCTTTATGTATCCCTGGAGGTTTGGAAGGACATAGCATTCAGCGTCAAACATTGCTCCAATTGCTCATGCTCTACTTTGACTCCCAGAGCAGTCAACAAACTAGCAATGAGTAGACCTGGTTTAGATCCAGAATTGGAAGGGCTACTCCACATAAGTGCAGAGTTGCAGCAGATGTATGGCTATGATTGTTGACTCAGATGTTTAACATGCATGGTTGTGAGCTGGTGTAAGTACACTCTTAGCACAGATATGATAAGAAAGTGAGAGTGACTGAGTTCATCCATAGCACTTATTGAATAGACTCTATAGACTGAAAAGAACATTTATCATCTTGGTTACTTTTTACGTTTCACTGTTCAGTGCTTGAATTTTATTCTTCACATGAATGTTCACTATAATACTCTTTGGTATCATAGAAACAGTTTTACACTTGCTGACACATTTTAAGAAATGCACAGCAAATTCAAGGGGAAAGGGCACAACAGCTCTGATTTGTAAATTTCTATGTTTGACTGGTCAGAAGAAATGAATTGTCTACACTTGTATTTGAAGTGCCATCCACGGGGCTATTGTTATTGCAGATTCTGTGGATTTTACATGGATAAAATACTGTGTAGATACAGTTCCACTCAAAAACAAAGAGAAGTAATGTAGGAATTAAAATCTATATAGGAATAAATTTTTTAATAGTAACATTACTCATTTGCATTAGTTCACTAAGTTCCACTGCAAGTTCTTGCAATCAACTTAATATAGTTGGACAGGTTTTGAGTATATTGAGACTGTTATATATGTGGTTTTCTGCTTAGAACTAAAACTCTCTCACATCTATAGTAAATGTACAGCTACGTATAATACATACATTCATTGATTTCTTAAG
The DNA here is from genome assembly GCA_013390025.1 of Pitta sordida. NCBI lineage: Eukaryota > Metazoa > Chordata > Aves > Passeriformes > Pittidae > Pitta > Pitta sordida. Next base: position 91,172 of record WEKX01012300.1, on the reverse strand, counting down.
CTTGCCATAACTGCTGGAAGAGTGATCATTTTGATGGGCAGAGATGGTATCACTACATAATTACATTAAAACATTTTTCTATTATGTTATGACATTGGTTGATTCTGTGTTACTGCTGCTCTGAGTTATCATGCAGAGATGTGGCACTGTGATAGAAAAACTGCAAGGTCATGCCAGGCCATCATTACTACTGCTTCATAATTTCACCAAATTAATTTCATTCACTAGTGCCTTTATTTCTTCCTTTCAGATAACAGAAAGGTTTTCTTTGTCCCTCCTCTTAGGCAGAAGGGAGTGTCTTCAGAAGACCTGCTCTATCCCCTGATCATTCTTCCCTAACTGTTGCAATTTATCACAAAGACATAAATTTGCAAGCACACAGGGCAGGTAGAGGGGGTATGATGCTATGCCTCTTCTCTCTTCCTGAATTCAGCGACGGAGATGAGAACAGACCCATGTAGGCTAAGAAAGCTATACATGACAGGGTGACTCTATAGGAGTAAGAATCACAGGCAACCAATCCCAAGATCTTACTGAATTCTGTAGGACTTCCATGCACAAATACAAATACCTTCACAAACTTAGGCATATTCATTTGAGCATGGTGAAATCACTCTAGACAAATTCAAGGCAGATTTACCATGCGAAAAAGGACAAAAGGCTAATAGCCTGACCCACACTGTTAGGTCTGGAGTGGCCATGCAGCTGAGCAACCATTTTCCCATCTTTCACCACAACATCAGAGCTGAGCTCACATACAAAGAATCAATATATTCGAAGGAGTGACAGCAATTCCCCACAGTGGTCAAGTTTTGATTTTGTTTAAATCCGTGTCACCTCTGCAATTTTTATGAGCTTCCAAGGACTTAACTCAGAGAAAAATTGAATCCAGTACACCTCTTCTGTCGTCTTAGGCTCCTATTTTTCTGTACTTTTATGTGAGCAGTACACTGTTATTTTTATGTGAATGTCAGCAACAAACAGGAATGGTTTGCAGTGTCAGTAAGTGCATAGAAAATGAATATGAACCTTTAATCTTTACTACATCCCACATTTTAAATATAAAATTAGGAGTTCTAAGAAGGTGAGTTCACTGCTGAAAGCCTTACAAATATTTATCTTATGATGAATGCTTTTTAGACCAAAGAAGACTGCTGAAAATTGTTTTTGAACAAGGTGTTTCAATCTGAACTCCCAATAGTTACCACTGCTACAAAGAGGTAGCGAAAGGTGAAAAGTATAAGAGGTAATTGTAAGATGACTTTCAAACTAAAAGAAGGAGGTCTGGTCCAACCCAAAAAATCAGCAGCAGCTTATAACAACCAGATTTTCAGTCCACTGACTTAAAATTTACCCTTGCAAACCATCTGAGAAAGGATCAGTCACAACCAGCCAATCTAATGGAATTAACTAAGCAAAGTGGCAAAACTGTTAATATCAGATTTCTATGACAGCAAAAGAACAAAGACCTAACTGAACAAACACACTGTGACTTTGACTTCCTTGGCTATCACTCTTCATTTCCAAACATTCCCAAATCCTGCCGAGATCGAATGCCTGCAGCTCACATCCTAGTGAAGAAAACATCAGATATAAACTAATTTTTTTTTTCAAGGTCGTACAATCTCAAAAGTCAGTGATGAATACAATGCACAAACAACAAACCAGTCCCAAAACTATGACCATAGATGCATAAAACAAGATGAAAACAAATGCTGTCATGCCTCTCTCCTCCCCATTGAAACATTGCAGGTACAGATGGTTTGGAACAAAGTGATGACCTACAGACAGCAGCAAATGAGGATGCATGAAGAAGCAACTACGTAATTGGAGTACAAATACTTACATTAAGAAGACATCACAATGAGACTGCACAAGAGGAACATCAGTATCCTGATCAAGAGATATAGTGGGAGACAATAAGCAGGAATATGTCAATAGAGGGCAGAATTAGAGGATCACTGCAAGAGAGAATGCAAAGAGGGATTTTTTCACTCTCAGTATTTACAAAAACTCACCCTCAAAAACATCAGCTTGCCAAACTGTGACATCACCAACGTAGTAGTTTGCAAAATATTGATGAGACATGAAGACACCAAAACTCCAGATCATCTAAATAAATCCTTTCAGAACCTCAATACCAGTCAACATGCAGTAATCTGAGCTGCAAACTAAACGATAGAGTTATTTAGGCCAGAAATAGAATCAAGAAGCATTGCTCTCTCTTGCAATAGGTTTTTTTTTCAGTAGTTCTGTTTAAATAGGAATGGAAAAGCAATGATGGGTTTAGATACAGGTGATGCAAATGCAATAGAAATGGGCAGGAAGAGATCCACAGCTGTTACACCAATATGTAACAACACAGGAAAGAGCAATATTACATCCTAAGGATTAAAATCAAGGTCTACAATAATAACTTGACTTCTCTATCATAAGTTTCAGAGCCATCTTTGAAGACACTGATATGTGATTAAAAGGCTACTACAACTCACTCAGAAAGCTCTACCTCACTAAGACTGATCCAACATGATACAAACAAGGCATCTTTAATAAAAGCAGTCAACACCAAAACCTGAGCCATCCCTGAATTTCAGGCTGAATTGCTGTTAACAAAGGCAACTGCCTTAAACAAAGATGAGGGCTTTTAACAAAAGCTCTCACCACATTTTGGTAGAATGAAAGACTGAAGATGGTTAAATTTTATTAAAAGTGGCACTACCATCAATTGCAACACGTTTATAAAATGGTCTGCTGGTTTCAGCTGGAGTAGAGATAATTTTCTTCACAGTGGCTAATATGTTTTGGATTTGTGCTGAACACAGGCTTGATAATATAGAGATGTTTGTGTTATTGCTGAGCAACACTTACACAGGCTTTTTCTGCTTTCTGTACTGCCATGCTGGCAAGAAAGTTGGGAGTGTGTGGGAGGTTAGAAGGGGACACAGCTGTGACAAGTAACAAAAATTGACCATAGAGGTATTCCGGACCATATGACATCACGCTCAGTATACTAAGTTGAGGGGAAGAGGAAGGAAGGGTAGGTTTGGAATGATGGCATTTGTCTTCCTAAGTCATCATTATGGGTCATGGGGCCTTGCTCTCCTGGAGATGGCTGAACACCTGTCTGCCCATGGGAAGCAGTAAATTAATTCCTTGTTTTACTTTGTTTGTGTGCACAGCTTTTGCTTTCCCTATTAAACTGTCTTTATGTCAACTCACTAAAACCCATGGCTTTTGCCCTTTCTATTCTCTCCCCAGTCCTGCTGGTCGGAGAGTGAGCAAGTGGCTGTGTGGGGCTTGGCTGCTGGCTGGGGTTAAACCATGACAAAGGAAAAGCACAGTTCTTCGGACAGGCAAAACATAAAGACATGCTAAAATGGAAGCTTGCCTCCAAAGATTGGTGGTGCAAAAGCATTCACAGGAAAGCATACATAGGAATGCAAAACTGAACCTGTAGAGATAACATCCATATTGGTTGTTGTGAAGACCTTGTCTATGTCCTGCTAGAGAAACAAATGCAAGACTGTCATCAATTCTCTGGTCTGAGAACATATGCAAGCTCTTCTTTAATGCTAAACCAAGTCCAGTCTGTCATTTTATTCTTCTCAAAGGAGCAAGCCAGAACCAAGAGAAATAGAAGACAACGAAAGCTTACGATAAGGTTTTCATTGTGCCTTTTGATTCTACTTTATCACTGACAATGTTACCACATTTTCTTAAGTGCAGGTGTAAAATCTAATTTAGCTCTAAATTACTAGGTAGCCAGCACTGATTTCATTGAGCATGAGTCATAGCATGCCTTGAACAAGTTATTATTCTTGGATTAAAAACAGAATCACCAGTCTTAATTCTTTGTTGCCTTACATCAAAAGTAATTATTTATACCAGGATAGAACAAGGGCCAAGTGGCTTTACATTCGGCATTAAGTTTTGACATCCATTTGCTGCTGTGTAAACATCTATGCAAGGTCCAGTGCAACAGAAAATTGGCTCTGATGGCTTCATATTTGCAGTCTATGATTTGCCTCTTGCCAGAAAAAGCAGCTATTTCAGCCAACAGCAGACCACAACAGTACCTAATCTCCCATAGCCCCACAATGTTTCCTTGGCAGTGTAGGACTCAGCACTCTGCTGGAGGATTTCCATCCCACTCTTGCCTTTAGCACTTCACTGCCATACTGACAGTAAGTTACTGCTGGCCTCTCCCATTCTGTATTACTCTGTAAAAGTTTGGTTGGGACTGTGAAGCCAAAAGGTTTGAGAAGTCACCCCCTGGCTCATGCCGTCTCAAAGCAGAAAGCTGGGCTGCCCTGGGAGCACAGGGATGTTGAGGAGGCAGCTAGACCATAATGTATATATTTTTCACCATATGTCTGTTCCCTGCAGGAAGAGAGGGAATGACATACACCTACAAATTTAAGCCCAAATAAAAAGATTAAGGTTTTCCTGGTTTTTTACTTTAATAGCAGAAATTAAGAGTTTGAGGACACAAGTGCAGTACTGACAGATGCTTCCACTAATTCTATCCTTTATTCAACACTTAATTCACATATATAGATCCACAGCCTGACCTTTCTTGGGAAGTCCTGACATTCTAACAGGCCCATTTAACCACAGCCCCTGCCTCCCCACAAGCAGAAAGTTTGAAATCCATTTCCAAAATGCAATTAGTCTGACTGTTTCATTGGCTTTGGGATAAGCAATTTATCTCTCCAGGCAAGTCTGTCACAGTGTCTCATGAGCAGGCTTCTGTTTCATGTTTTCACTCACCAGCAGCCCCTTGGATGTCTGACCTTAAATTAAAAAACACAAGAACCAGAACTGAAAAGTTGTCTAGTCTCCAATCAATGTTCAGCATTTAAAACTGAAAGGAGAAAACTCACAGTATCACAGTATAGATAGGTTGGAAAGGACCTTGAAGATCATCTAGTCCAACCTATAGCCCAACTAACCTAGCCTCAACATCTAGATCATATCGCTCAACACCTCATCCAGCCTACCCTTAAATACCGCCAGGGTTGGCGAGTCAACCACCTCTGTGGGCAACCCATTCTACATCCGGATCACTCTTTCAGTAAAAAATCTTTTCCTAATATCAAGTCTAAACTTTCCCTGCTGAAGCTTAAGACTATGACCTCTCGTCCTGTCCCCAGAGACTAAGGAGAAAAGACCAACCCCTGCCTGACTACAACCTCCTTTTCGATAGTTATAGACATCAATAAGGTCACCCCTGAGCCTCCTCTTTTCTAGGCTAAACAGACCCAGATCCTTCAGCTTCTCCTCATAGGCCTCNCTAGATGAGACACCATTTACTACCACTCTCTGGGCTCAACTATTTAACCAGTTTCCAAAGCTGTAGCTTCTGCACTACACATCCAAGTTCCCACCATACTAAACAGTAACCCTGAGCAATGTTATCATACAGAGAATGCACTACACCCTCTCTGATGTCATCTCTAGCCTGCTGAGCAGGGCATCTCTAGAAGTAAATTCATATCGCTTCAACCTCTGTCCATGTTTATGAAAGCCATTAATTTCAGGCATTCACCTTCCTTTTTTATATAAAAAGCAGTAAAATCTTGGCAAAAGGTTAGAGCCCATGAGAAAGAGACCACAAAAAAGACCAGGAAAGAAGAAAAGGGAAACAATAGGTTGCAAATACAGAATTGTCCCATGAACTGATAATGCATAATGTTGCCATCAAGCTGACTTCTAACACTTTGGGAGTTAACAAGGACAATCCCAAGGGTTAACAACATATGATCACATTAGACAATCCACAGTCCTAGTTCACTACACAGAATATTTTATTGTAATTCCATAAACTTCAAAACGTTCCTAATGGTTTATTTAACCAAAAGGATTGCTTAACTTTTTCTAAATAGAAAAAAAAAATCAAATCTATTAAAAGAATTAAATCTTGCTGTTTGATAGCTGTGGGTATACAGGCCTGACCATCTGGTAATCCTAGTGTGAAAAGCAATCCAAATCCTTCTCTGCCTTCTCTAAGGCTCAGACATAGCCTATCAGTCAGATGAAGGCTTTCCAGATACACACTGCTCAGCATCACATTCACAGTTCATACAACAACAAGCCACAAATCTGCCCCAGAGCTAAGAAGGCACTTGGTTCATGATGTTTTGTTCTGTTTGTCAAGCAGAGAAAACTTCTTCAGCTGACAGATAGTTTCATGTGCTGTCAGGGAAGGATCCACAGCAGATTATTTGTGAAAAATTATTTTAGGAAAGAAAAAAATTGAGATAAAAGTGTGCTGTACATCACTTCCCTCACACCCCTTAAAAGGCAATTATCTAGAAAGTGTTTCAGCTTCCCATAAAGACCTGTAGTAAAGATATTCATGGGAAAAGGCAAGAATTCCACACCTTGTTCATGGCTTCACGGTTGGAGAGGGAATGCACACTAGTGACTCTAAGATTCAGAGCAATTCTCTCATCTCTCATCGCTTACCTTTTCATTGGGGTTAATGTCTACCTTCCAGATAAACCAACAATACCTTCTACAATTTTTCTGGTGTCCTATGGTCTGTTCATATATCCTTTTACCTCAGGGCTTGCATTTTCTCCTAACATTACTACTCGGCTATTGGTTAGGTGACAGTGTCCCAAGGCTGTAGAAAGCTTGCTTACAAGGCAGAGAAATCAGTGACTTCTCTGAAGTTAAATCCCACACCAAGAGTCACTGTGGATGCCCTTACTGTGAGCTCTATGCAACACATGAGCCCAAGCTCAGACAAGATGAGCAAAGACAGGACAAACAGTTAAACTGTCTAATCTATGACCCATAGGGACAGTAGAGTTAGTAATAAAATGCCTGCAAAACATAATTCTAAAAGTAAAAAAAAAAAAAGTTAAAAAAAATTGTTTGAATTAACCCATCATTACTAGGGGAGGAAAGAATAATTCCCTGCATGACTGTTGAGCACTGTCCCTCTTTTCCTGACTATTGCTTGCAGGGATAGCTACAAAGGGAAACAAAGCAGAAAAGCTGTCCCCAGGTTTTGGCTACTGTTTGAATTACTGGAGGAAAAATCACTGGAAAGGTTTAATCCTGTGGCACCAGGCTCAGTGTAGGCGAAAAAAAGGAGAACTTGGGCATGTATGCAGTTTAAACAGCTGGAGCACGCTGTGGATCCCTACTTGATGACTTCAAGGAGAGAAGAATACCCTTTGGGTTCATCTACTTTCTGAAATCCATGCTGTGAGCCCAGCAGTAAAATCTGACTTTCATAATACATAAAAAACTTTAAAAGCAAATTATTTCTATCAAAGATTTTGCATGCAAGACCAGCATAACTGGATGATGTCATTAATAAGGCCAATATCTCTTCACTTGCTTTGCTTAATTTCATTCAACAGATGGTGTCTCTGTGGAAGAAAATCAAGCAATTACTTTTACCATGGAGATGATATCTGATCATGATGACTTTTCATTTACTTCTGTGAGGGTGGGGATTCAGAAGTGATGACAAAAGTTCAGTCTCTGGAATGTAGGCTTCTTTAACTTTCCTTAAAATTTGTGAGCCACAACTGTTATGTGAAAATCACATAGAAAAAATATGTTTTATTTCTGGAATACTTTCCTCTGAGGGGAAAAAAGCCCACAAGGACTCACACTAAAAAACCAAAACCAAATCAGACAAACTCACTAGCTTAAATTTCAAAGCAGGATGCTGTTTCTTCCCAAATCCACTACACAGGCTGTGGAGTTTCTTTTCGAGAAACTCCAAGCCTGTGGCAGCTCAGAAATGACCCCAAAATGTAATGACCCAAAAAAAATTAATTTTCCTTAAACATTTGGATGAAAACTGCAACCATTTAAGAACTGTTCCAAAAACAGTGCGACTGTATGAGCAGCAGGGCGCTAAGGTAGTGATGCTACCTTGGCTGTCCCTCTGTATACATCACCCTGAGAGGGGGACACCTTCAGTTTTCCTCTAGTAGGTTGTTGCTGTGTCTTTTCTAATTTCTTTGTTTTCTCATCTCCAAAGTCACGATAAGTCCTGAATGTAAGTAGTACTTCTAATCAAGAAAAAATTACCTTAATGGCTTAGGTCACATGTAGTTCCTGTATACACAGACTACAGTAAAACCCAGCCATTAAGGAGTGCAAATGTCTTCCACCTTTTTCTCCTGAGAAGCATTACTGGTTTTGTGTGCCAAGATTTCAGTAGCAGAGGGCTGCAGGGGTGGCCTCTGTAAGAAGCTGTCAGAAGCTTCCCCCATGTCCAACAGACCCAATCCCAGCCAGTTCCAAGATGGACCCATCAGCAATGGTGGCAGAATCTTTGGGATAATGTATGCGATAAGGGGAAAAAACAGCAACTGCAGGCCAAGAGAATTGTGAGATTATGTGAAACAGCTCTGCAGACACTAAGATCAGCAAAGAACTAGGGAAAGGAGGTGCTCCAGGCATCAGAGCAGAGATTCCCCTGCAGTCCATGGTGCAGACCATGGTGAAGAAGTTGTGCCCCTCCAGCCCCTGGAGGACCTCATTACACAGCAAGTAGATGCCCTAAAAATGCTGTGACCCATGCCGGAGCAAGCTCCTGGCAGGACCTGAGCTCAGCCATCAGCAGTCTGTTCCTGAAGGACTACACCCTGTGGAAGAGACCCTTGTTGGAGCAAGTCATGAAGGAGTGTACCCCATGGGGAGGAAGCACATTGGAGAAATTTGTGGAGGGCTGTATCCTGTAGGAGGGACCCAATGCTGGAGCAGGGAAAGAGTGTGGGAAGTACTCCTGCTGAGGAGGAAGGAGTGACAGTTCTATGAACTTACAGCAGCTCCCATTCCCCATTCCCACTTCCTTCCCCATGCCCTGCTAAGGGGGAGGAGATACAAGAAATCAGGACTGAACTTGAACCTGTGAAGGAGAGAGGAGTGGAAAACAAGTGTTTGAAGTTTTGACTTTCACACTATCCTACTCTGGTTTGTTGACATTAAACTAATTTCCCTAAATCAAGTCTATTTTGCCCAGGACAGTAATTGCTGAGTGATCTATCTCTGTCGTTATCTTGACCAAAGTGGCATTCAACATATGTACTCTCCCCTGTTCAGCTGAGGAGGGGAAGGACAGAGTGGTTTGGTGGACACCTAGTCAGAGTTCACCCACCGCAAGAACTCATTCAATAAGTTTTCCTCTGTCAATTATAAATCATGTGCATTTGTTCTTAGGTTTGTATTTTACTGAATTACTGTGAAACTGGTTCTGAAGCCAAATCAAAGTTTCCGAAGTACATTATTTGTGTTCACATGTATCCTAATACAGGAGGAATCCTAAAATCTTAAAGACAAGAAACTAGGAGCTACTTCACTTAAGATACCAAAAATGTTGATTTTCATTAAGGCTAAAATGACCTTTTTTAAAATATCAAGGTGACAGAGTGTATATTTGATTTTTCTTTCCAGGAAGTTGAGTATTTAAAAGTACTAGAGCGTAATATTAAAGCAATATTAATAAAGTAGGGATTATAATATTAACAATAATAGTAATCTTCCAATACCTAATCTAAACCTAGTCTCTTTCAGTTGAAAACAATTCCCGCTTGTTGATGAGGTTTGAGTCAAATTGGGGCTGAGCCAAAGAAAAAACCAAAATGAACCACCCCTCCCCAGGTTCAGAAAAAAAACAAGGAAAGTGTGAAGAGTACAAACTATTAACTTTAGTAAACTGACAAGTTAAGATACAACAGTATTAAACAACAAAACCTGAGACATCNTCCGCCGCCGCTGTGTTTGCTACCCAAATTTTTTTTTTTTTTTTTTCCTTAAACTGCTGCTTCTCAGTTCTTGGATTTTTTTTTTCTCGTCTTCTGGATAGAGAGAGAAAATGACCTTGGTGTTGCTAAGGACCAGTATGCACAACAAAATTCCTCATGAGCTGAAGCCAAAACACAAAGATATGGAATATATACACACCACCCTAGGACACTTGTCCTATCACTACATACCCTCGTGAACATTTCCCTCCAGCTCTCATGTAGATCCCTGAGGTAACTGAAAGGGGCTCTAAGGTCTCCCTCAAGCCTCCTCCAAGATGAGCAACTCCAGCTCTCTCAGTCTGGCCTCATAGCAGAGACGCTCAGCAACCTGCTTAACTATGTGGAGTCCTCTGGGCGCACTCTTTCAGGTCTATATCTTGCTTATGTTGGGGCCCCAGAGGTGGATGCAGCGTTCCAGGTGGGATCTCATGAGAACAGAGTAGAGGGGAACCTAACTCGATCTGCAGGTCACACTGGTTTTGCTGTAGCCCAGGGTATGGTTGTGTGAAACACAAGGATACCAATGGGGTGAAAAGAATACCTTTTCTTCAGTATATTTACTCCTACTGTCAGTCTGAGCTGCTGAGTGAAAGACACTGCCACTACTAGCATTACTGAATGCACTCAGGCTAGGACAGGGAGCTGCCTTTTCTCCTCAAAGGATTGAAAACTTAATTGTTCATATACAGAATATTCTGAGTTGGAAGGGACCCACAAGGATCATCGAGTCCAACTCTTAACACTGTCTCCCTGGTGGGACTTGAACCCAGGTCTCCCACACGCCAGGTGGGGACACTTACCACTGTACTAAAGTGGATNGAGAGCTCCAACCAGCTCCCTGCCTCCGCCGCCGCTGTGTTTGCTACCCAAAAATTTATTTTTTTTTCCTTAAACTGCCGCTTCTCAGTTCTTGGATATTTTTTTTCTCGTCTTCTGGATAGAGAGAGAAAATGACCTTGGTGTTGCTAAGGACCAGTATGCACAACAAAATTCCTCATGAGCTGAAGCCAAAACACAAAGATATGGAATATATACACACCACCCTAGGACACTTGTCCTATCACTACATGCCCTTGTGAACATTTCCCTCCAGCTCTCTTGTAGATCCCTGAGGTAACTGAAAGGGGCTCTAAGGTCTCCCTCAAGCCTCCTCCAAGATGAGCAACTCCAGCTCTCTCAGTCTGGCCTCATAGCAGAGACGCTCAGCAACCTGCTTAACTATGTGGAGTCCTCTGGGCGCACTCTTTCAGGTCTATATCTTGCTTATGTTGGGGCCCCAGAGGTGGATGCAGCGTTCCAGGTGGGATCTCATGAGAACAGAGTAGAGGGGAACCTAACTCGATCTGCAGGTCACACTGGTTTTGCTGTAGCCCAGGGTATGGTTGTGTGAAACACAAGGATACCAATGGGGTGAAAAGAATACCTTTTCTTCAGTATATTTACTCCTACTGTCAGTCTGAGCTGCTGAGTGAAAGACACTGCCACTACTAGCATTACTGAATGCACTCAGGCTAGGACAGGGAGCTGCCTTTTCTCCTCAAAGGATTGAAAACTTAATTGTTCATATACAGAATATTCTGAGTTGGAAGGGACCCACAAGGATCATCGAGTCCAACTCTTAACACTGTCTCCCTGGTGGGACTTGAACCCAGGTCTCCCACACGCCAGGTGGGGACACTTACCACTGTACTAAAGTGGATTTCAATACTAAAGTGGATTTCATTAAGTTTCAATTTATCAAATCTCTTTCACTAGTAATGCAGAAGGTTTGGACAGTTTATGCTAAATTTCAGAGCTGAATTTGAATTTGCCAAATCAAAGTTAATAAGCCTTAAAATGTAAACCAGAGGGGGGAAAAAACCCAAACCAGAATAAAACTAATGGAGACACTATGAGCACTGGTTTAGGCTGAATGGTAAGATTTTTTACAAATCTGGGGTGGAAGGAATAAAATTTTAATTAATTGGCTTTTTTTTTCTAATATAATTTTAAAGTTTAAAACTATTCTGGGAAATGTCGTGAAAAAAAATCAGAAGAGAGTTAAGATAAAACTGATCCAATCAGTATCTTACTAAGAAATACAGACAACTCTATATCCTACTATAGTCCTATAGTCCTAACTTCTTTAACACAGCATTTCAGCGCATGTGTAAAGTCCTCACTTAAAACACCAGTACTGCATGTAAAAGTTTCCCTTGTTTTATTCTCTTTATGCTCTGGATGGTACTGTTCAGATAAAAAGCATTTTTTCCTCATTCTTTACATGCTCTTATAAGGAAAATCAGAGCTCAAAGGGGATTTGAAAGGAAACCAAACCTAACTGCTTATCTGTTACAAGGTCTGAGTCACAGAAGCAATTGGCTGAACAGAGTTGCCCTTCACCCTACCCTACAGCTACCAATTTAAACAATAGACTATTTTAAATGTTGCTTACTTTATAAATGTAGTGTAATTACTTATTCTAAGAAAGATTCAATCTGACATAAATACAAGGTACACAAGTGAAATCATGTATGAATTGTGTCACTAATATTCATCATTCCTAATCCTGTTACATGCTATTGATGGTTATCACCATTAATTTACTCATCTAGCTAAAACATCTTGTATGAATTATGATTTAAACCTTTACAATTAAACTTCAAAATTTAATACTAACTAAAAGGGGGAGTGAATCACTGAGATATTTTCATTTTTTAAAAGGAAGAATCTGTGGCCTTCAAAAGGTTGAAAAGAGTGTTAAGAAAAGTGACTGCACAAAGTGCTGTCATGTGGTACCACTATTATTTATTCAGTGGCTCCAGAGCAGATGTGTTTCATTTATAAAGCAGAAAATCCCTTCCTATCCCTGGTTCAGGCCTCTGAGACTCAACCTCATCAATAAATGTTCTGTTGCCTGACTCAGGTCTTCAATGCAACACCAGAGCAACCCCACAAACTTCTATTTATGCCTCACTGATACTCTGGTCTCACCTTTGTTTTCAGTGGGAATTTACTATAGGTAACAATTCCATTGACACTGCACAAAATGGGGCAGAGAATCTCCTCCTTCTTTCTCAATCAGCAGCGTTGTTTCATCAGGTTAACAGGAGCAAGAAGCAGTGGAAAATGGATTTGCACCACTAAAGTGAGCAGCTGTTAGTCAGAACATACCAAAGCAACAGCTTTCTTGGGTTAGAAGTTATCCTTCCCATAGAGTCAATTTTGCTTATGAATCCTTGCTGCTCCTGTTTTTTTGGATTAGGAATGTGGAATTACACACACACTCCATAACTATTAGGCATGTTTGCATGAATAACCATCATGAATAAACCATGAAATCAAGCACATTTGGAACAGAAAGAACTTGAACAAATCCCCTCTGCTGAGGAGATAGATCTGAATAGAGGTTGTAGCTACATTCATTTGTCCTGTTTGTATTATGGTCACATATGAAATTAATTATGTGAAGCACTATATATCTATCACTGACAATACAATAATTACAATCCAAATAATAAAAAATAGAAAGCATGTTACAGTAATATTCATGGCTTAAATCAGCAATTTGTTCTGTCCAACAGAGCAGGCAAAATAGTATGAAACAGAATTAAAGAAAAGTACTGCAAATTACATATTATAGAGACTTGTGCCAATTTTATAACAGGTATAGTCTAGGAACTGAAACTCAGGAGCAGCAAGGCAATAGAGCAGATTACATATCTATTTCTATATGCTACTCAAACTGCTGGAAAGAGCCTGGTGTAACTAATAGTTTTGGATTTGGTAGGATGCAGCAGCCACCCAGTGCCCCAGTGGGAGGAGGGGATGCACCAGCACATACTGGAAATCTTTGCAGAGCCATGAACTGGTTTTCTACAGAATTTACAGTTATCTTCTACAAAGGCTTTTGCAAGGGAATCTTCCCAAAGCTAAGGGGGAAGGAAGCCTGTGGCATTTTTATGTGCTGTGAAATACATAGAGGTTTAGGTTTTCATCCAAGTAGTCACTAAAAGATGTTCTAATCCTACAGTAAATTATTGTTAATGTTTGTAGAGCATTTCTTTCCTTACAGAAACAGTGCATCTTGAATTCTCTGTGAAGAGCTTATTTTAATTTCATGAACATTTCTTCATAAAATTATAATGACCTAGGATTCAGACTTGAGTAAGAGTTGGCATTTTCCCCATTGAGTGAAAACTTAGATATTATTGTTAGAGGTACCTAAACTTAATGCTACTGGAGTTAATCTCCAAATGGTTTATTAGAGAGAGATCTTTGCCTCTTTCCACAGACAGTTAGTGTCAGTATTGTCTAGATCTGAACTGTATAGTTTATTCGCAATAAAAGCTTAAGGCTTTGTGTTCCATCCAGGTTGTTCCTTCTTCTCCCAGGACAAAACCCAGCATTTTCTACAAGTGTCATTTCTTGCAGCAAGTACATTAATCCATTTTCATAGCCCATCTCAGCCATCTGGGTGGATGGATTCTGCCTCAAAAAACACTGCTCCAACTGAAAAGGCTCTCACAGCTGTTGTCAGTATTCACCACTTGGCTTTCATTTTTACATGACATATTTTTTCTGTTTAGCTACCATTTTAGCAGTGGTTTTGCTGATAAAAGGTGATAGAAGGTGTCCTGGGAATGCCTTCTACAGCAAAAAAAGTAATAATTGCTGATGGGCTATGTGAGGACACAGACATCGCTGACAGAACAAGGTCCAGGAAAAGTAATGTAAGACCTACAAAAACATTTTTATAGGTCTTACATTACTTACTTACATTTGTACATGTAATGTACAAAAACATTCTTTCTCTAGGAAAAATTTCTGTTTTCTCTAATTCTCAAAATTGTTTGACTGATCACAGAATCACACAGAATCACAGAATGCTATGAGTTGGAAGGGACCCACAAGGATCATCTGGTCCAACTCACCATGATCCTAACATTATTTTCTGCTATAGAAATGTTATATAAATTACAGCTACCAGCATACATGTTAGTTTTAGAACAGAGGCAATTCATTTGAAGAGTACAGGTTTCATAATAGTCTTAGTTCTCTTCTTTGGAAAGACATTTTCTGAATGTAGACTATTAAGTCAAAGTAACACTAGTGATTTTATGAGAAAGCAGCAAATGAGTTGAAACATAAGCAGAGGTGTTATGGCTCCCAGTTCAACATTTTAGCGTCTTCTGAAGCATATGTGGGGTATGTGCCACACTTGAGTTGTAAAAGTTTCCACTGACACACAACACTTTGGCAGACCTTTGGAAGGTTCAGGAGAGTGAGAGAAGATAATTTTTATAAATGTTATATTTTACATGTTCTGTCAAATATTTTAATTCATAAAAGTGTTGCAATTTTTGCAGAGCAGTTTTTTGCACTTTAATGGTTTAAATACTTTCGTTTTAGTTTCCACCATGCATCTTTCCTAGCCACTTTTAAATATACATTTTGAAAAGCGTTTTTTTTACCTGAAGTCATTACATGGAACTGTATAATAAAGGAACGTAGATTTGCTTGGTTGGGGTTTTCATTCTCCTTCATATTCCTATGATTTTGTTGTTGAGATTTTAAAGTCTTACACATAATTTGTTTCTTATTGTATTCCAAAATGCTGTGTGACGACTGTAATCAGTGGTTAAACCAGTACTGGACAAAGTAACCAACGCTTTGTCCCCAAGCCTTTAGGAACGCAGGAAAAAACAAGTTTTACTCACATAACTGAAACTAAACTTCTAATTCAGAACTTTTTACTACTGTTCTTGCAGATAGTGAAAGAAAAGCATGGTTCCCTGAAACCTGTGCAAAAAACATTCCATGTGGAGAGAAGGTTAGTAATGCAGGTATCCCTGTCTTCCTTAAATTTAAGTTTCCCGAATAACTTACAAGAGAAAACCAGGTGTGAAAATGTGTACTAAAATCATATGCAAAGTACTCATCTGCCTTCAGATTACATACGTTGCTATCTCACAATATAACCCCACTCAAAAACATCTAAGAGCACAAGTACTGCACAATAGCCTGAACAAAATCTGTCAGCAACAGCAAAAAAAAAAGTGATTTCTCAACAACATCATTCAGATTGCAACTCTTTCAATAATTGTCATATGAAAGCCTGTTTTTTCCTAAGGGAATTTTCACTTGTACAGGTAGAAACATGCCTTTCTTTGGCTGTCTTTATATTCAAGCACTTGCAGTTAGTACTTCAGAGGCATCCAATGAATATTCAATGCACCTTCACCCTGCCCATACCCTGAAGTAATTTACACTACCACTTATATTTAATTCATGTTCTTTTGTATTCCTACTGATAGTATATTTTTCCTAGAATCATAGAGTCATTAATGTTGGAAGAGACCTCTAAGTGCATTCAGTCCAACCATTAAACCAACACCGCCAGGTCCACCAATGAACCATAAATCTTAAGCACGTGTTTTAAACACTTCCAGGGACAGTGACTCCATCGCTTCCCTTGGCAGCCTATTCCAATGTCTGACCACAATTTCAGTGTAGACATTTTTCTTAATACCCAGCCTAGTGGTTGGGAATGTATTTTCAACTGGCTGTGGTTATGGTAGGTATGTAAACCTCAGAAGCTGTCTGCCACATACTTAAACAGAAGAAACAGAAAGATAAATTTAGGCCAAATAAACCAGGGATTATAAATTCCCTCAGAGAAATTAACATCAGAAAGACTCTGCTTCTCGATTCCAAATCTTCGTTTCAAAAGGCGTTTCCTGAGGGATAAAATTTCAGCAATGTGGCTATAAGGTGGGTTTTTTTTCCTAATTACTATTAAAACATGAAATACAAAATTGCCATGAATCATCTTATTCATTGACTTGTGCCTCACAGAGAAGAGCACCAGCTGCTTCCAAAGAAGCGGAGCAAATAATTAGAATTGAACTTATTTAATTTGTATTTTTGAGCCTATATTTTGAAAGCATATGTCACTTATCCAACTTTTTTCTCTTTTTAAAGTTCTTTCAAACACTTGGCATCATAGTATTTTGACACTGGGTTCCAGTGATACTTCCAATAAAATGTTCTCTCTTCAGGCTTAGGAGTCACACCTTTCAGATTCCCTAAATGTCCCTTCAGTGGAATGTGCAGGAAAATCTTAAAACAGGCAGAAAATTTATCTTCTTCACAATGTTTAGCACGGTGGCCTCTTAATTAATGCATTTCTAAAGAAAACAGCCTCAATCTTTAAAATCTGTCATCCTGAAAGCCTTTTTGCCTCTACTCACTAGTGACCTTCACATAAACAAAAAGCTGATGAATTTTGAGATAGGTGCAATAGGTTTGTTCTTGCTCCAGGCTGATAACATTTCAGTCCCAACAAGTAATTACAGAAAGGGGGAAAACCACTTTTGTTTATTTGTTTTTAATCTGAACAGGAATTTGTGTGATCTGGTACAGAAAGGAGGAGAACAAAGTATTTATTTTTCTACTTGGAAGAAGGAATTAAAAAGGGCAAAATAAAGTCTTTAGTACAGCAGTAAGTGTCTCCATCTGTCACACGGGAGACCTGGGTTCGATTCCCACCAGGAGGCAGTGGTGCTGTTTAAGAGTTGGACTCGATGATCCTTGTGGGTCCCTTCCAACTCAGAATATTCTGTGATTCTTCACTGATGAACAAGAAGAATTGAGCCCTAGAGTAGGAAAATTACTAAACATAGAGAAAATTCTATGAAAGACACAGGACAGTGGTTTCTGGATGACAAGTTGGTTTAGTAAAGGAGGCTCAGACAGGGATTGGATTGGGAAAGACAAAGGGAAAGAGAAGGCAGTGGCACAACCTCCTGGAATGATGAAGAAGTAGAACAATGGTCCTGAGGCCAGACCAGAAGGGAAGGATGGAGATGGGACAGAGTGAGAACATCACTGTAGTTGTGGGAAATCATCCTGCAAGTTGTGTAGGTCCAAAATCAAGCCCTATTATTTTCTTGGTCTTTCTGCTGTCCTTTGCTTCTATGCAAAATTTGTTTATGAATCATTGACATATCATTGTTTTGATATTGCATTGCCTTAAATTCACTGTGCAAAGTCAGATTCTCAGAGGGTATAGCAGTGAGCTTCTGAGAGACATGGAAAGGAAAAGAAGGGGAAAAACAACTTGGAAGAAGGTCTGGAAGATTTGAAGCAGTAAGGCTAGTAATTTTTTGAGCTGTGTCTCAAGATACCCACTAAAAGATGTGCACTATAAGAGAAACAGACAGTATTTCAATGAGAAAATATCACTGAAGGGATCAGAGACACTGGAACAGTGCTGAAAAGTGTTGCTACATAGATAGGTTTGATGCAAAGCCAGGAACTAGCATCAAATTCCAGCAGTGGAGAGACTTTACATGTTTGAAGAAAAGACAGAACCATGGCAGATGCAACTTAGGCATAATAAAACTGAAATGAATAAGATCAGAATAAGATAGGAAAACCCAGAAGTGATTCATTGCTGTTGACAGTCAAAGAGAGAGAAGTACTTTTGCTGGGGATTTAGGGGCAACAAGTGGGTTGAAGGGGTATTCTGTCCAGTTCAACTGCAAGATCAATACCGAGTGGCTTTGTCCACTAAGAGTTAAGCAGTCATTCAGTTGGAAAAAATATTGCTTTCGCTTTTTTCCTCTTCCCAACACAACTTTCTTTATTGGTTGCATATTGCCTTAACCCATGTAATGCTCAGGGCTTTGGTTTTGAAGCCCTTCACGTGCAATGTAGTAGTCAGCTTCTCCCATTGACACGTCACCTACATACCCCCAGTTGCTGTGGCAGTATCTCTAGCCCTTGCTTTGCACTATTTGAATTGTTTTTCCTTTCACTCACCTTTTGCCACTCCTTAGTCTCTAAATCCTGTGCTAGGAATTAAACTGAAGTTAGCAGGTAATACCGTAGTCTTTTAGACAGCCATTGTTTCTCCATCAGGTGTGTATGCCAAGCTTATCAACTGTGATTGATGAGTGTTTCTGCCAGCTCTGTTGGCATAACAGCAAGAAAAAACAGTGGGGCAGACTGAGAAGGTGTCGAAGGAACTATGAAATTACTTTGGAAATGGTATTCAGGGAACACCTCATGTACTGGAGAAGACACCCAAAAGTGAAAGCTCATGTAAGGGTGTCCTCTTTTCTCTCATTTATTTTTATTTCTTGCCTTTTCATTAGAGCTGGTATTCCACCAAATATGGATCACCAAAAAAAAATATTTTTGCATCTTTGCATTATTGTCCTATGTGAAACTATATCCTGACAGGAGACAATCCATACATTCAGGATTTATTTGCATGACAAGAAATATTGAAAACATTTTACTGTATTAAGCATATAATTTAACCTAAAAATAGGAGACAGCAAATGTTATTCCTTAGCTGTTAAAAACAATTACATAGCAACAAGCTACAGGTTACAAGTAAATCTGGGTTTGTCTTTAGGTGGAGAAGTATTGTATTTTTGGTAAAAAAGATAGTGAAAAAAATATTCACTTAATCAGACAAACATTCTTGAAATCTGATCTCTTTAAGGGTTCATATCAACATTTCAATCTACCTGGAGAAATTCACTTGTTTTGGTCAGGTGGTTAATGATGATTAGTTCTTCAAAAATCACCTGACAACCAGCTCCTAATTTTTAAAAAGTTGGTAATAATCATAAACAGTCCCTGATACTTAGATTGCTTTGAAGTATGGCAAACTTACCGTGGACGTACTTGTGAAGGTTTGAAGTAAATTTGGGAGAGTGTTAATGAGCCCAAAGGCTCTGCAGCTGTGATGGGGGCAGGGGGAGGGGTTATTGCTGGGGGGGGGCAGGGTGTATTGCTGGAAATTTTGTCATAGACCATATATGTACACAATGGAGTCACCCTAGGACAGTACTCTACAAATATTTATTAATTGTCTCTCACAAAATATCACCCTTAAGATACATCAGTGACTCCATTACTTATATGGGCATTTTTTTTGTGAATTCATGGCAGCAGTTCAGGTCTTTCAGAGTCACAACCACATTTCTAGGCTCATGTTCAGTCTTTCTTCTTATTTCTACCCAAGTCTACCCCTGAGACAATCCCATAGTTTTGGCTCCCTGTCAAGGTTTATGATACAGTTAGCTGATACAGTAAGCCATTCAGCTGGACAACTCAGGGTGTCTAATCTAGGGTGAGCTGAACCGGTATCTCAATTATAGAATTGTTTGGATTAGAAGGGTTCCTTAAAGACCATCTGGTTCCAAATTCCCTGCCATGGGCAGGGACACCTTCCAGCAAATCAGGTTGCTCAAAGCCCCATCACCATTTCCGGCATCCACAACTTCTCTGAGCAACGTGTTCCAAGTGCCTCACTACCCTCTGGGTAAAGAATTTCTTCCTAACATCTAATCTAAATCTCTTCTCCTTTGATTTAAAAGCATTCATCCTTGTTCTCATTTATCTAGATTTACTGGCTGGTAGGGACCAAGCTCAGATGAAAATCCCCTCGCTCAAACTAAAATACTCAATGTAAGTGCTCTCTCTCTTTTGCTTTTTCATGTCTTTGCAGCACCTGCCTACACTGCAGAAGCTGCACAGTGCTCAGAAAGAAACCAGACCTAAGTATGCAGCTCTTATTTTGTTCTCTCATAATTTTAAAGCAACAAAAATAAAATATAACAACTGAACAATTTAAATAATGGGCCAGTCTACCAGCTGGGCAAGATGGAAACATGCTGCAAAAAGCTCAGTTCAATTGCTCACTGCTTATTTTTTGTATATTAATTAATTTAGAAGCAAGAACCAAGACAAAAACAAAGCAAAACAAATTGGATGATCTCACAGTCTCATAAGCTTTTTCTCTTGCCTCATCTCCAGGGCATCTTGGCTGACCCGTCACAACAACTTGCTCCTCCTCCCCACCTTTTTGTGTCCTCCTTCTGTTACTTGCAAAAGGAAATGGGAGGAAAAGATGCCTAACTGGCATTGAAAATACAATCTTTCCAGCTTGGAAGGATGGGATTAATTTTACCAGATGGAAATGTCTATAAAAGAGAGACCTACATCTCAGCTAGTCACCTAAGATTTCTCTGGCAAATGGAGAGAAACTGTCACTTTCAGGACACAATTAATCTCATCCCCATGTAGATATTTAAACTAGGTCATATGAATCATGCTTTAGAAGAGACAATTCCTCTCTACTGACACTAAAGGGAGTCTGAAATCACTAGATATAGATGTTTACATCAGTTATGTTAGAAGTTAAGTGAGTTGAATGCCATCTGAGCTCTTTAGATTGATTTCTTTCTTTAGAGACAAAATGCCTTATATTCACCTTATGTTTACACATGTGGCTAGAAAACAGCATGTGGCCTTTGTGTCACTATTTTAATAGCTCAAACACTACAAGGGATATATGAACGCATTATTTGACTTACAACAAAAGCATGTTTTCATAAGAAACTAATATCATCTCCAAAGCACGCAGCACAAAAGGTGTACGAAAGTACTGATCAATACTTCAACACACCTTCTCAGCAAGAATTCAGGTTCTTGACTTTATAGGTCATCTGGTAGAAATGAAATCATCTCTCAAAGTCTTAACATTTCCCTTTTCTAAAAGAACTATTCAGTATGATTTAATTTCTAATAAATTTGTGTTTCATCTAATGTCTAGTCGGTAATCTGCTAGCTGTTATCATACTAATCTAAGGACATAAATGACACCAAAGGGCACTGAGTACCCAGAAGCACATTTACTGTTTTTCAGTCACTGGAGATGATGCAAGAAAAGAAATCACTTTTCCACACAAGCTTTGTTTCGCTCACAATTAATTCACTTTTCCATTTTAACTGGGAGATCTCTCTTCTGTGAGAAGTTCAACCTTTCAAGAGTTTCTGACTTTTCCTTAACACTCAACTAGAGATAGATTTCTAAATAGGAACTTAAACAAGGACTGGGTTTAAAGGGAATCATTCCTAGCTATTTCTACTGTTCTAGTTATGGCTAATTAGCCAAGCTCTTAGCATGGAATTGCTGGTAAAATAGATATTATTTTCTGAAGAAAAGAAATACACATAATGTCAGGTCAATGGAAAAGAGATCCTGCTACTGCAAATATCATCATATCCTTTTTCATATGAGATTATAAATTTGGCTGTCACTGGTAAAAATATTGACATAATATGCTTAGACTTCTGTAAATTATTTAAAACAACACTACATGATATTTTATTAAGAAAAAAAATAAATTGATTGAAGTCCCTAACTGACAGGAGTTAGGCTGCAACTACAAATAGGACAGCTGATCAACTGTGTATGGTGGGATCCTCAGAGATTGATCCTGGCTCTATGTTAAGCAATCTGGGAAGATAGTCACTTACTACTGTCCAATTTAGCAATGACAGAAATAAGGTATTGTGGTAAATGGTGCAGAAGACAGGTCACTGATACAGATCAATGTAATTTTTAGCACAGACAGCAATGAAGTGTTAGCTCTGAGAATAAAGAAACTCTTCTTTACAGGCACTTTCTAGAAAGGTCCATGGTCAAGCAGATGACAATCCTGCTATCTAAAGGGCAGAATGCGAACTCCCAGTGCAGTCACATGGCTAAAGGGGCCAGCAGAACGCTGAACATATGCATGGTATCTTTAGTGGGAGCCAGGACATTTATTAATTCTGCACCGGGCTACAACTGTGGCAGGTTGCTGTGATTCCTGCTGTGGAACTGGGGAGAGCTCAAAGGCTGGTCATGAGAGGGATGAGATCTCTGGCAATCATGCTTTGCAGTAAGAGAGGCCAGGACCTCAGTGTATTTACATAATCAAAGAGATTATTAGATGATGCCGTCACTGTAGTCTAGAGCTACTGATGGGGGGACAACCCTTTGCAGTGGGTTCCTCAGTCCAGCGGATTAGGAAAAGGCAAAAACCTGAAAGGCATTTGAAAGCTGGAAGTTGAGACAAGATTCATTCAGACTAGAAATATGGCACACACCTCTGACAGACCAATTAACCCATGGAGTAATACATTTGTAAAGGTGTGAGAGGTTCTTCTCATCAGAAATTATTCAAGAGAAACTGAATGTTTTTCTAAAAGGTATGATAGATGTCAGGAGAGGGGTCCTTCAACAAGCTATGGTAGTTTTACAGTCTGCACTGAGAGACTAGATTAATTGTGATTGTTCTGCCTTACTTAAAAAAATGGCCATTTATTTTTGTTTGCAAATTAAAACAGATTTTGAAAACAAATGTGGAGCAGGCTGAAAATCCCATCCAAAATATATGTGTGATGTATGTGCGATATTTGGCATCATCTGTCCTGCCACTTGGATGAAAAAGCCTTTCTGAGTTTTACTTCTCCAGTCAATCTCCCTTTACAAAGATTTTATGACGCTTTTTAACAGCAAGACAGACTGCCTGCAGGACAACTGGACTAGTGGGTTGACAGAAGGAGTTGGGGTGCACTATAACGCTCTTGTAATCCAGGAAGAGGTAGTCAGAGACTTGCTGAGTGGCTTGGATCCTCATGAGTCCATGGGACCAGATGGGATCCATCCGAGGGTGAGGAAAGAACTAGCAGATGAACTTGCCAAATCACTCCCCATAATTTACTAACAGTCCTGGCTTACTGGTGATGTACCAGAAGACTGGAAATTGGCTAATGTGACACCCATCCACAAGAAGGGCAGGAAAGATGATCCAAGTAATTACAGACCTGTCAGCCTGACCTCAGTCCCAGGCAAAGTCATGGAACTGATAGTCCTATGTGCTATTATGCAGCAACTGCAAAACAACCATGACATTAGAACTAGTCAGCATGGATTCAGGAGACGTAGGTCTTGNGAAGTTATCCTTCCCCTGTACTCAGCGCTGGTCAGACCACATCTTGAGTACTGTGTGCAGTTCTGGGCTCCCCAGTTTAAGAAGGATGTTGAGCTGCTTGAGAGGTTCCAGAGAAGGGTGACAAGGATGGTGAAAGGACTGGAGGACAAGCCCTGTGGGGAGCAGCTACGGGAACTGGGGTTGTTCAGCATGGAGAAGAGGAGGCACAGAGGTGACCTCATTGCTGTTTACAACTACCTGCGGGGAGGCTGCAGCTGGATGGGTATGTATCTCTTCTCTCAGGTTGACAACACCAGAACAAGAGGACATGGCCTTAAGCTACGCCAGGGGAGGTTTAGACTGAATGTTAGGAAGAGGTTTTTCACAGAGAGAGTGATCCCTCATTGGAATGGTCTGCCCAGGGAGGTGGTGGAGTCGCCATCCCTGGAGGTGTTTAAGAGAAGACTCGATGAGGAGCTGTTTGACACATTCTAGCTGGTGGGAGGCTTGGATGGATGGAGTGTGGTGCCCATGGTTCCATGCTTGTGGGCATGATCCCTGGGTGGGCGTTCGCTTGGGAGTTGGACTAGATGATCCTGTGGGTCCCTTCCAACTCAGAATAACCTGTGAACCTGTGAACCTGTGAACCTATGTGCTATCTAAGGCAGGAAAGCCTTTCTAATTACTTCTCCGCAGAGATTCCTGTTTGAAGTTTGAGATGTATGCTTTTCTGGAGAAAGCGACACTCAAAAAAATTTTTGTTTTCATGAGATTCAGATACTGTTTTTCTTCTCTTTCTGGAAGAAGTCTGGAAGCTACTCTTTTACCAGGAGTATTTGTATTTCAAACACTTAGATCTGTCTGGAGATACAAAGGGAAAAATCAGCTCCCTCTGCTTCCTCCTCTGATAAATCAATGATGGTTATGCCTTTAATAGTAGGGGGTTTTTATTCTTAACTTCTGTATTAACCATTAATCTGTAGCTATCACATTATTTTGGCATGTGAGCAGAGGTGGAATGCAGATTGCATGCACTGAATGTGGTCCAGAGTTCATTTTTTTGGTGTGAGTCCACAACAGAAAAAAACATCTGTTCTTCTTTTGGGATCTGCTTTTGCATCTTTACTTCCAAAAGACACTTTCCTCGTCTCCAACTCTCTGTAAGGACATCATGAAAGGGAAGGAATGGCGGCTTCCCCCTTTAAAAACAGGTACAAGCATTTCATACATTCATCCCATGCCAAAAGCAATCTGTATCAGTAGTGTTAAGAGAGGACGCACCTGTAAAGGCTAGCCCTCGAAAAACTATCTTTATCAAACTTAGCACGAACCAATGGGACAGGAGAAACAGACAAAGTTAGGAGTGAATACAGATAGAAGATAATCATGAGAGATCTCTGGACACCCTTTAATTGTGGCAGTCCATCCATCATCAATTAATGGTCTCCTGTACTTCTCCCCATCCAGGTGATAAGAGTCACAGAGTTTCCCAAGATAAAAACCCCTTGCTTTTGCCTGGGTCCACTGCATTTTGCAGGCAGAATTGCAATCAGGACGGTTCAACTAATTTCCATGCAATCACATAAAATTTACACAAACACTGACATCTTAAGTGCATACGGCAAGAGTGTCAGCAGTGATCTCCACTCTTATGTAAACATACAATTGTCACATATAGACCTGATATTACATTCTAGTTACTTGCACATATTAAAAACCCAACAAATTTAAATACTTTTACAGTTTTAGATCTTTTTAATTCTTCTCTAACAAAAAGGCCAATTATATATCTCTGATAAGAATAGCTCATCAGATAATGTCTAATTAGCCCACATTAAAATGGGAGACACAAAATAGAACTGAAATATACTTTTTTGGTATTAGTATCTATCCAGAAATTTCTGAATGAACAAATCAGTGCCCAGATTTTGTACTTTCCAACCAGTATTTTTCTGACTAACTCTTCTAATTTTAGTTAAGTACTCCTTATCCTCATAGCATAATATTCATATTTGCTTAGTGTTCTTAACAAAATCTTAGTAGTGGATTTAATTCCTTACACCGTGCTTGTCATTTTAGTATTTCTGTACCTATTCACACATTTATAATGGCCTTTAAGGGAATATTATTTTAGTCTATGGGTTCAATATAGTCCCAGTCTTATTGTATCTAGAAAACCAAAGCTGTTGGTGTGTTATTAATCAATTCTAATTACCCCTTTCATTCATAACTTCTTATAGTCATGTATTGTAAATCAGCACTTGCAGCCAGGTGGAGTTGTAAAGTATGTACAAATCTGCCCAAGTTCAATTTCAAAACTGGAAAAATCAATCTTCAAAATTCCAATAATATACTTCTTACTCAGAGAGAACAGTATGATACTGGGATTCAGATTTTCTGATGAATTAGTAAAGTCACTGGCGATTGCAAAAACTGGGCCATAACTGAGAACTTTAACTTTCTGTTAAGTGTAAGCATAGGCAGTATGCAGCTACCAAAACAAAGAAATGCTGTAGTGTTATGTCATCGTAATTTTGAGAGACCTTTCCCTGTAGAAGCTGGCCCAAGAGTTCACTAACCCCTTTTTTGCAACCTCCCCTAAAATTACATCTTTGTGTAACAAAAGGAAGGCTGCAATAAAAACAGCTCCACTGGTTTTAGCTCTTGAGGGCAGATCCCGCAGGTGTTATGCAAATCTATTATGAAGTTCAGGGTCTTGCTTATTTTGTAGTCTAGGCAAATATTTTATAAACAGATGACAAGATACATTACAGAAATGTAACTAGACAATCACAACCTATATAGTATTATCCTTTTCCTTGTTCC
The DNA here is from genome assembly GCA_013390025.1 of Pitta sordida. Taxonomy (NCBI): domain Eukaryota; kingdom Metazoa; phylum Chordata; class Aves; order Passeriformes; family Pittidae; genus Pitta; species Pitta sordida. The sequence continues at coordinate 64,804 of WEKX01012300.1, read as the reverse complement.
CAACCTCTCAGGGTAGAAATTCCACACCAGCTTTGTTTGCTTTCTAGTATTAACCTACATTTTGCCTTGGTAGTAGAGGGACTGTACTTTGACCCGCCACTAGTAGTTATGTCTATCCAGTTATGAGTAAATTAAGTCAGACTGTCAGACCTAATCAGAACTACAAAAAAAAATGAGTAAACTCAAATGAAAATTACCCATGAGTCTATTCTTAACTACATCAGGAAAAGTGAGAAACCAATCTTTCCTCCTTACTTCATTTAAAATGCTACATCAAAGGCATTCGCTTGGCTTTTGAACTGCTCTTCACTTAATAGAGAAGTGCTAGATAATGGTGCATGATTGAACATTCAAAGGAAGAAAATATGCTTTAGAAACCAAGGATCATGTTTGGAATTCTGTGAGAGCTGGAAGTCCAGACCTTTTTTGACTTCATGAAACTATGTTTTGGTGATAAAGGCCCATGTCTGAAAGATCCATAAGCTATTTTCCTTCCGAAAACCAAAACAACTCTGGGTACAGGTGGAAAAATATGTCATATATTTGATTATGTATCTATATCATTAATATATACTGGCAGAGAAGAAGAATTACAGCTGTGCATAAAAATATAGACAGAAGTCAGAAGTTTGGTTGCCATTTGTGATGCCTTGCAGTTCTGAGCAATTAAATATTTTGCTGTGTGCTATTATGATTCCTCTGCCTTTATTTAAGGATTAACTTCTTGATTTACATTGCATCTGGAAACCTCTAGGTTAAAATAATTACTTTTGAAAGGCATGTGGAAAGAGAGGATGAACACAGAAAGTGAAGTTATGAAAGGGTTCCAGCTACAAACACCATTCATGGTCCTCAGCCACGCTTCATTCCTACCCCAACAGTTCCTCTGCATCATGTGAGATCCTCAAAAAGTGACAATAAACGGGTCAAAATTTCAGTCATTAATCACTTCATGGTTACTGTTTGACACAGGCATAATCTTTTAGCTGAAGCACAGAAGATACAGATCAGTCGGTTAGAGCATGGTGCTAATAACACCAAGGCTGTGGGTATGATCCCTGTACGGGCCATTCATTTAGAGTTGGACTCAATGATTCTTGTGGGTCCCTTCCAACCAGAATATTATGTGATTTTATGATAAGTAGAAAACTTCTCTAACCACCACAGAGTCCAAAGGTTAGCAATCATAACAAAAAAAATCTCTTTGTTAACCCAATATTTAGGCAGGAGCTCAATTCTGTGAGATGCTAACTGTATCTATTAATATTAAGAAAGTCTTGAACTCCTGCTGAAGTAACTCTGAACCTCCTGGGAAACCTTTGGTACTTCAAAGGGTCTGGATCTGCATTCATAACATTCTTTACATGGAGCTCTGATGACCCCAAAGCCAGTGCTGATTATTGCTGAGAAGATGTTTCAAGGTGAGAGAGCCCAGCACTCACATCTAGTCCTATGCAAAGCACAAATGGAAGACATCAGCTCTGCTACCCGAATTCCCAGAAGAACTAGCTGTACCTCCAGTGAGACCCTCAAACTGTCAGACAGAAATAGTAGTCTAGATTCATGGTAATATCTACCAGAATTACACACAGAGTTCATCAAGGCAAGAGGAAGAAAAAACTCCTAAAAACTTTCAAGAAAAGCCAGGCTCAATCCATAAAAGTTTCTAAAGCTTAGGTCAGAGTAGGAAACCTAAATATTTGCAATGTTTCCCAAAGTTTTACAAGAAATACTGCTAATAATGAGTGAGTTTAAAATACTTAACTAAACCAAGAACTGAAAGATTTTAGTGACAACCTCTCAAAAATTTCTTACATACAAATAGAGAAAGTATTTTCAATGCACAGTAAACACAATTAAAACAACAAACATTTGACATTAGGCAGACCTCTGCAATAGTTAGCCTGTGCTCCTGAGACTTACTCATGCTGAAAATATAACAATATATTTAACTATTGCATATAGCAGGCGTTCACTTTTTCAGACATGCTGCACATCTCCATAAGAGCACTTCTGATTTTGCAGGCACTACTTTTAGACATTAATTCCCTGACTTCTATGTTCATTCTGCAGTCTCTTCCAGTGACATATCAAATTGTGCATACATGAGAGAGTAAGAAAGATACCAGTCAAAAGTGTAGAATGTTATTAACACTCTGTCTAGTAAATAGGAAATAGTAAGCAATAGAGGGGGTTATTTCCTTTTTTCTTGTTTTAAATGCAAAATGATGGTTCAGAGAAAGATATTGTCCTCATAACTTGTAAGACATCTTTTGTCAATTTTTGCCGCTGTCTTTGTTTCTGCCCAGGCAGGAAGAAATGAATATCCACATAGGCTGGTATGTGTTCGTAGTCAATACTACTCTTTAGTCAGCTGTAAAAATGGTCTGATTGACAGTGCATGGTGTAGACCTCTTTTTTTTTTCAGATGAGTCTGCACATGCCAAATAAGTTCATATGGGCAGTCTCAGACAGACTAGCAACCAGGAAGTGAGAGTCCTCCATTGAACTTCAAAATTCTGCTTTTTCTAAAGCTATAAAGTGCAGGTGCCATCAGAAACAGAACCAATTGCTTTTCTTTTTCATTTTCCAGGGGAAGTAAATCTACTTCCTGCTACAGCCTGTACAGAATCACAGAATCACAGAATATTATGAGTTGGAAGGGACCCACAAGGATCATCTAGTCCAACTCACCATCTAACACCCGTACAGAGACCGAGAGCACATCCCAGAGCGTAATACCAACCTAGATGCCTCACAGTCTAGCAGGCCACTCCGAGCCGGAAGGGGCCCAGGGTCATCCAGCCCTACACCCCCCAGCTAGACCATGTCACTAAGCTCCTCGTCCAGTCTTCTCTTAAACACTTCCAGGGATGGCGACTCCACCACCTCCCTGGGCAGCCCATTCCAATATGCAATTACTCTCTCCGTGAAAAACCGCTTCCTAACGTTAAGATTAAACCTCCTTACAATTTTATTCTATCTTATGACTTAAAGACTAAAATATTTGAGAACCACTAAGCTTTTTCCACCCATAAAAGAGGGAAAACACAAAACTCAAAACAGACGTTTTAGAATGTATTTAATTTATTTTGGCCACCCAAAAAGCTGTGGCTTACATCAGTGTCAACCAAGTTAAAAGCAACAGATTTCTTCAGAAACACTATGTAACATACTGTACAATGACTGGACATAGGAAGTACCTTTCAGTAAACTCCTTTTTATTATGCAAATTTCTATATCAGAAAAACAGGAATTACTGAAGATATAAGTGGTGGTGTTGTATGAGACCAGTTCCCCAAGGGCTTTGCAAAGTTGGTGCTGCTTTCTTACATTATTGTAGCTTAATGCAGAGCTTGGAAAGCAGATGATCAAAGTATACATTGAAATTGTATGAGTTTGCTGAAATTAGACTTGGAGGTTACATCCTTAGAACAATATCATGTAAATAACAGATACTTTATATGAAACAAATTAAAACTATCTCATCCATACGATCGTTAGACTTGGACTACTAGTACAAACCTCTCACTTTTTTCTGTGTTTATGAATGGGAACAGAGACATTTCAAAGGTTAAACCCATGAGACTCCTAACAGCTGCTGAAGTACTTACTGATAAGGTATCTCATGGAAAGTACAGTAAAAATAGTCACTGAAATTTCCCCTGTACCTATTCTTACATAAACTGAAAAATTATATCTCAACAACAGACCCACTTTAACAGAAGACCTTCAGTACAGTACTTCAGGCTGGGGGACAAAATGAGCAATGAAGAATGGTTGGTCTCAAAGCATCTCTATATTGACAATTTACTGCATAGAACACAGGGAATATAAAATGGATATAAAGTAATAACCTTCCAAAACCATTATAGGAATGCATAAGGAAAGTATAATGTATGTATTTTAGGAAGACAGAATGACAATTAAGTTTTCACTTTATTTTTTTTGCTTGTTATCCACAAATTCAAAGAATTCCTCCTCAAAAGTGGATCAGAATCACAAAACTTATTTAGAAAGTAATAAAACGTGAAAGCTTAACAATTCATTACAGCAATCAGCAGTACAGACTATGAGCATATACATAGGAGCAGGCTTTTAGAATGTGAACTTTTAATGCAAAATACTTTTAAAATCAAATGGCAAAAAATATTTTTACCTAATAAATAAATATGAAGTTCACTATTATGAAACCAAGTTAAAATACAGAAGACTTACTTTAATTCAGAGGCATGTTTAAAACAGTTTGAAAGCAAAATATCCTTTACAATTATTTTTCCAGCTAAAACTGTTCTAACTATGATTATCTGTCGTTTGCCAGTGCTTTCCTTCCCAGACAGACACACTCATTTAACTTGAAAGAGCCAGAATGCCAAAAGTACCTCCCCAATACGCTGGCTAAGGAGAGTAATTCCTTTAAATTATGCAACTGGATCCCCACAGCTGGCCCACAGCTTGGCTGAGAGCTCATTCAATGCCAGTGAACATGTCTGTTAATATTGTACTACTTCCAGAAAAGGTAATATATCCAGCAACTTATATTGAAGTTCTGTCACTAATTAAGAGAGCAAGCAAATGTTGACATAAGTGACAAATGCTGGTTAATAGTTACTGTGAGACCGATGCAGCCAGCTGGCATTCCTGTAGCAATTTGCAGTAATAACCTTTTGTTTACTTCTTTGGACACTGCTTATAATTTGTTTTCATGCATTTTGGTTCAAGTTAGAAACAAATTGCCACAAAAACCAACCCAGAAATCAGCAGCAAGACCCCCGGTTTTCAGACAAGTAATCAACAAGAATGCATGCAAGCAGCATCTCTGAGAGGATGCACGGGGCACTCGAGTATAGGAATTCTTTTGCCATATAAAGCTATGTAGCCTTGAACAAATAGCCTTTAGCATCTTGTTTTTGGCCTACCTGGACAGTAGCAAAACATATTTATCAGATCAAACAAGCCCAGAACCTGAACTGCAAGCAGTTAAAAACTGAAGGTTGCTTAACTGCAAAATTCAAACATGCTTCTATGCTTTAGCCACACAGAGAACGATAAAACAAAGCCTTTACAACCACCTGTAATAATATGCCTGTTCAGCCAGCAATTCCAAAGTACTCAGCAACACAAGGTAGACATTTTCTGCAGCTGGTTTTACATGTACATTCCTGCCAAATTGTTGTCTCGTCCCCTCTTACCTTCACATTAGTCCGGAGTGCACAGTAACATGCAAAAAACATTGCAGTAAACAAGGAGCATATGGACCAGTATTCAGCGTCTCTGCTCTGCACAAACGGTACACACACGATCCCGAGCATGTGCTACTAAGGAGCATCCGTTCCCTCTGTCAGTTTGAAAATGCATTGATCTCTGTTTTTCTGACTACAAAAAGACATGTCTTGAAGGCACTGAGTGAAAGCTACATATCTCTTCAGTTACTATATATAGAAATATGCCCAGTAATTTCAATTAGCAGAGAATTCAGCATCTGAAACTTGGACCTCAGTTGCTTTTCCTTCCAGCATTTTAAATTCAGGGGGGAAAAAGGAGGGGGAGCTCACCCAGAGGGGAAAGGTGAGGAATTAAAACGTAAGCATTGAGTTACTTATATTTCCCCCTGGCTTTGATGTTTTCCTATTCAATATTTTAGAAACGTTATACACAGAAAAATGACGAAAGGTTTCTCTTCCAAGTCTCAGATTTACTGTAGATTCTGCACAGCTACTGTCTGCTCTTGTTAAAGATGCAGCATCCCTTTTAACAAAGACAACGTCATCAATCATGACAGATTCAACATGTTCTACTTACAAATACAGTCTCTGATTAAGGACAATGGCTGGCTGGCTTATTAACGTTTCCTCAAATGCAAGCTCAGTCCCCTGTGCTAATCTATTTTTAAATAAAACGTCCCACCTACTCCTTCAGTCTCATTTAATAAAAATGCAGCAGACTAGTTCTAAAAATCCTGAATTGCATTGTGCTCCTAGCTCAGACACCGGACATCGCTTTCAAACTGTTCACTTGCTTCCTGGGAGTAGAAACACAGAGAAAAATTAAAATGAAAGCAGAAGAATCCTGGAAGAAGTCTATGTCCTCACATTTGTAACTACACATCCTGAATTCAAAATGCTCAGATATCTTCCAGAAGGAGGGAACTCAGAACCCAGCCAGAAGGCAAAGCTTTTATTCACAAGCACAAAAATAAAATCAAACCACTTCTCTCACTCCTGTCAACCACTGGGATGCTGCGAATTAACTGATTGTTTACTAGGCTGCAGGGACACAAAGTCAAACACTCGACTCTATGTTTACAGCACCAGAAACCACCAATATTTGTGCTGAACTATGAAGCAATCTTCAGGAATAAAACCAAAAAAATGCACAAAAAAAGTCTCTTCCCCCCCCCCGCACCCCCTTGCCGGAGGGTACTATGGCAGGCAAAAATTGCAAGAGGCTTTACTCCCTCCTTTTCTATCAGCACAGAGCAATTGTGCTGACAGAAACTTAATAAAAATAACTTAATAGAAATAACTGCAGTGCCTTTTAGGATTTCTTTAAATGCTTTACATAAACCCCCTTGGAAATCTGCAGAAACACTGAAGTCCTATCCAAGTCAGTGGGTATGTTTCTGTGGGCAATGGGGTGAAGCTTAATCAGAAAGGCATGCATTTAAAGATGAATAAGGGGGAGGGGGAAAAGACAGCAAGGTTTTTTCCAAGTGGTTTTTTGTCTTCCTAAAGACAAGCTCTCAGAAACTGTCGTCAACTCCAAGAGAACAGCTATTTTTAGCCTGTCATTGTTTGTGCCTTTTTTTAGGAATGAAAAAGGCAGTCGTATTTAAAGCTAGATATTGCTCTACAACATAGCCCAAGACAGCTACTCAATTTGATACCCATCTCCATCTGTCATACAAATTAAGTAATTAGTACTCACAACCTTCTTTGGCACAAGCAATGGCTTCCACAAAAAAAAATATGAACCCTGTTTTTAAATCTAATTCTCCTATTTTTATTTTTTTTTTGTCATGAAACTGGGGTCTAGATACTATCATTCATAAAGCTGGAACATCCCAAACTTATGATGGTTCAGACTTTGGTTGCAGCAATTTCCATCAAATAAGCTAAAACATAGTAACGTGTTGCTCAGCAAAAGCATGGGAGAATTAATTGATGTATTTTTCTGTCACACTTAAAATGAATAGAAAGTGAAAGGAATCATGGTTTATTTTGCAGTACAGTACATTAACAATTAAAATTAGGTGTCTTAGTCATTGAAAAAATATCACAGATCTCTGAGTGTTCTGATCCACCATAAAAATGCAATTCAAAAAGCAAAGATGAAAAGATGTAGAGTTCTGAAAAGTAAGGTAAGGCTAAGGTAAGCGTGTAGATGTGTATGAGGATAAAAATCAAGCTTTCTTTCTTCCAAAGGAATGGCAGAACATTTCAATCGGCCAAGTCTTTGAAAGAACTTTCTTCTTCCCAATCCTAAAACGTTAATGGTTTTGGGTAGGCATGGGGAAAATCTCACTAAAATACAGTAGGGCTATGTAACAATATGATTCCTGAGTGACCACCTGGTTAAAAAACTTCATTTAGGAAAACAAAAAGGAATGTAGTCCCAAAGTCTTCACTCAGAAAAAACTCCCATGACTCCTGACTGTCTAGGAGAAAAAGTTATCTAGAAAATTACAGACTGATTCTCACAATCTTGTAAGTATAAAGGGAAGAGAGACCCTCATCCATGTGACAGTTCTCTCTTATAATAACTATGGGGGATGTGAGAATTTGGTGGATAATTGAGACCTCTGTACCAGCCAACAAGGTATTACTTTGCTAGCAAACTAACCTAACACATTTGTCAGGGGTTACTTCAGGTGATCTACACAGGTAGGTTCCTGCAGGGCTTGTTCACCTCTGCCAAGACATCTTCTATTGCACCAGCCTAATTGTTAAAGAAAGCATTCTCATCAAGGACATAAAATATATTATGATGACTAACAGCCACTCAAAAGCAACACCTATGCGTGATATTTACAGTTAAAGACATAGAGTTGATAAGAACAAGTGGGAAAAAAACCTTGCCTGAGTCTTCCAGACATGCCAAACCCACAACATTTGAAATGCTCAGGGTTCTCTAAACAAAAGACCATCAGGAAAAACCCTAGAGATGAAAGAAGTTACTCCATAAAATACAAAAAGGTTAAGTATAAAACCAGTAGAGAGACAGTAGTCCCAAGGAGACGTACTACAGACCATCTTAAAAATGACACACAACTTGTGACCTGAATATTCTTAGATGACAGAAACTGGAGCCACTCTTCTGAGCTGTGAAATTCATTGTTATATTGTGAGACTGTGCCTTCAGAAGGGCAAAAGGGAGCACTTGGAAGGAAACACTCAATTTCTTCAGAGGTTCCAAGAGAGCAGAGGTATCATGCTACCCTTGAAGACTTTGGTCTCAGGAGAGCCCAAGGTCAGTCTGCTTCAGAGGAGCAAGGAGGGGACAGCCCATTGCAGCATATGCCTACCAGAAGAGCAACAGCAGCTAGTAGCAGTAATAATACTAATAGTAGTAGTAGTAGTAGTAAAAATGCTCTATTACCATTGTATCCTGCAGCTGTGGTCAAGAACCCTCACTGTGCCATGGCGCAATTCCAGCACAAAGCAGACAATATGACAGAATAACAGGATGGTTCGAGTTGGAAGGGATCTTAAAGATAGTCTACTTCCAATCCTGCAGTCAGGGCAGGGAAGCCACCCAGTAGACCAAGTTGCCCAGAACCCTACGTGGCCTGCCTGTAAACTCTGCTAGCTATGAGGCACCCACCACATCTCTGGGAGGAAAATCAAAACCATACTGCAGAATAATATTTTCACCCTCAGCTGCCTAAGCATTTTCGTTTGGATTTTTGGTGTTGTTTGGGGGGGGTTTGCCAGGCATGATGGAGAGGGTAGTATTTTAAAGGAAAGTAACAATAAAAGCAAGTGATTAGAAATGCAGTAAAGAAAGCAGCACTCTCCAGTGTTTGCTCTATGACAGTGCAATGTGCCCAACTTTACTTAAGCAGCACATGTGTGGGTAAATATTATCTTAAAAAGACTCAGTGCAATGAGACAGATTTTGTGATCATCCTGTGATGATCACATAGAAAGTAAAGATTAGCTAGAAAAAACCCAGAAAATAGAAAGGAGAAAGGTTTGAAGAAAATTGTGCATTGCTTTCTGAGTGGATGGACAGTCAAATTATGATCTTGTCCTCCAAAAAGAAAGGAGATCGGATCTCTCCAGGAAGTTGGGAATAATGGTGGAGGTTTGTAAAACCATTTGTAGGGTCTGGCTATGCAATGCTATTTAGTATCAACACTGACAATCCACACCACTGACTTTCAGTAGCCAGGGTGTAATTCTTTCTTTTCCCAGTGATACTGGAGGTACTGGCTTGTGCAAACATGGCACTATGGCTACAGTCATGCTCCATCTCTCCCTGTCTTTGCACACTGCAGTGATACAATCTATATAGCACCCAAGCCCCACATTGCCTAAATGACTATGAATTCAGCAGGAGCTCTAAACTGGAATGATTTTACTCTTTTCCCCATTTCTAAGTCTTTAAACTGTTGTAAAAAATGTTATTTTCCTCAGCTACAAGAAGTTCATTACACTGAAGATACCTATGTTGGGGGCTGTATTTGAAGGAAGCTTTGATATCAACTGCAGGTCTGCAGTGCTGTAGTCTACAGTTTCTAGATGGAAAATGTCAGCTACAAAGAGTGGATGAAATCTATGGAGTATCTGGAAACAACTGCAGAAAGAAGAATGTGGAATAAAGCCATGATTGGGAAGAGAACTTTCTTAGGCTATCCACTATAGGAAAGCTTAGTAAAACATATCAGACAGAAGAACCACATCAGCAGCTTGAGCTCAGAACACATTAAGATTTTCAGAAAGAGAGAGCAAAAAGCTGAATAGATTATTTAGAAACTCTCATTTCCAGTATTATAAACAGCTCCCTGGTATCCTGGCATTTTGATGCATAAATTGCTGTGTCAAATATTCTTCCTCAATTCCAGGCCAGTAAACTCCAAAGACCTTGCCCTGGGCTGATTTAACTTAAGCTACAGTTTTTTTCCCTGAAAACTCTCTATTCCCTTTTACCTGCACAATCTTGATAATTTTTGAGTATTTAACACTTTTCCTCTTAAAGTCCCAGCTCTCTGCTTTCTGTCTTATGTGCTTGCACTGAGGAAGGTTTTGATCAGATTTATAACAAATAAATATATAAATTACTTAGAGAATAATTTCTTTTCCATATTAAGATTTATACATGTTTAATAAAACAAGCTTTGAAGCTAGTATTTCAAAACAGCCACAAAACCATTTAAAATAACCAAATTTAAAACAGAAATAAATAAAAGCCAAATGATAAATGAAAAAATAATTAACAATATCCTGATCCCGTGAGTCTTCTCTATGAATGTGAATTTCTCATGAAAAGTTTCCTCAATGTTTGTGATGACCCTAAAACAAAACACTGAAAAACAAGGCACAGTGATGCAGAACAANCATCCTCGTTGCCCTTCTCTGGACCCTCTCAAGCAGCTCAACATCCCTCTTAAACTGGGGAGCCCAGAACTGCACACAGTACTCAAGATGAGGTCTGACCAGCGCTGTGTACAGGGGAAGGACAACCTCCCTGGACCTACTGACCACACTGTTCCTAATGCAGGCCAGGATGCCATTGAGTTACTCAAAACCTCATTTTTCCTTTTCTGTACCTGCAACATGCGGATAACGTTTATTTTATATCTCATCCTATCCAACTGATAGAGAAGAGGTAATCCCTTTAATGCCTTATTTGAGAGACCCAGGCTGCAAAGACTTTTTTGTCTCTGAAGATTCCCAGCTGAATTTCCTGGATTTCACTCAAATTGATTACTAACATGTATCCCCAATGTGTGTTTCATTTTGTGACTATATGAGGACAGCTGCCTTTCTTCTTAGCCTGAAACCTCATGATATCCCTTTTCAAAAGGTATTTCCATCCACAGTCATATGAAAGGCCATGGCAACACAGAACCCTAATGGACTATCTAAGCTGTTTTTCCTGCTCAGGGAAGATTAATCATATATAGATGGTTCTTGGAAAATGGTTGCCTAACCTGTTCTTCAGAGTCTCTCATGAAGGAAATAGAGTCTTTCATTTAGGTAATCATTTATTCTTAATATGGATATCATAGGATCATGGAATCATTAAGGTTGGAAAAGACCTCAGAGATCATCAAGTTCAACTATCAACGTAGCACCACCACCATGCTCACCACTAAAGCATGTCCACATAGTATTTGAACACCTCGAGAGATGGTGTTTCTACCACTTCTGGGGACAGCATGTTCCAATGCTTGACAAGCCTTTCATAGAAGGAATTTCCCCTAATACCCAATCTTGATGCCATTTACTTTGGTCCTGTCACTTGTTACCTGGGAAAAGAGACTGATCCCACCATATTATAACCTCCTTTCAGGTACTTGCAGAGATCAATTAGGTCATCTCTCAGCCTCCTTTTCTTCAGACTAAACACCCCCAGCTCCACACAAGTTAAAAAGCTTGAATGGCTAGAACACTATGCTTGTTTTCCCCACAAAAACTAATTTACCACAATTGTTTTAACTTGGGAGAAAATGAAACTTGGAAAATTGATGTCTATCTTTTCATGATTGTCATCACTCCCCAATTATGAATTAACATTTTACTTTTATAATTTATGAACTATAATTTCTGAACTAAGCTAATTCATTTAAGCATAAAATCCACATTTCCATGGTAACAGCATGAATGAAGAAGGAATGAACTTCCAAAGTTCAACTGCATTTATTACAATACTTAAAAATAAAACTCTAGCAATTTTCACAAAAGAAATTGCTGTAGTCTCTTTGCATGAAAAAAAAAATTAATTCTCTTATCGTAAATTTGTATAAGAGCAACTTGATTTTGCATTTTGCTCAATGAAGACCCATGTGTGACAAAATACCTAGAATTTTGAGTTTTATACTATAATTTATTTGAGTGAATTATTTAAAGGGAACCTATCATTAGATTGAGAAATATGATATAAAATTATGTAGGAGTGGAAGTAACCCATGCTTCCACGAAAACACAACTGTAGATTTTTTTTTATGTAGCCAGTATTTTTATTAAATAAAAGAAATTGTTTGAATTTACAAGAGATGGTATATATTGATGGATATTCACTGGACATGCATTCCTTTTCATTCCATATATAACAGTTATTATCTTAATATGTTAACAAACTTCAACTAGAAATCCGATCAGTGACATAAACGCTTTGTTTTTAAAATATGTTTAAATATAGCTGGTTCTTGAAAAGTTATTGTTATATTTTGCTGTTCTAGGTTCAAGGAAATACCTCAAATGTTATATTAAAGCATGATTATTTCTTTCTAGAAACCTGACTCTCTTCAGTTCCTTCAGCCGTGCAGAATTTGACACACAAAATCAAAATTTTAAAATGTCCTTAAGAGTTTTTTCAATTTAACCCATTGAGATATATTTTCAGCAAATTAAAAAGGCAAGACATATGAAAAATAAATTATAGAATACTAACTTGTAATAATAATTTAAAATTTTAGAGAAAATGTATGACAGCACCAAAACAAAGGATTTCAATATGATCAAAATTAGTCCAGAAAGTCAAAATTATTCACTTCAACATTTTATCACAGAAAATGTTATCACAACCCCAAATATATTTTAAACAATTTACATCTTAATAGAAACTTTTTGCACTGATATAATTAGTTCACAGCAGTTAAAGAACCCTTTTTTACTGATATTATTTAAGGAGTTCAATTCTTTCCAAGTTAGAAGTTTCCTTTTAAAATACCATGCCTTGCACATTTCTTCCACGGATATCCTCTTCTTACTTAAATACTCTCTTGAGTCACATGCAGTGGAGATCAGATAAATTCAGATAATGTCTTCAGTTGAAATATCTTATAAAATGTAAATTACTGCTATAATCTGATGATATTTCACAAGCAAACTCACTTTAGCAGTGCTCTCTCTGTAGCTATTTATACAAGCTAAACATCTCTGGAAATCTTTCTGGCTATGGGGACGTCTATAAATATTTTGTTATTCTATATGCAAAATTAGTCTCACTGTAGTATACAGGGTCAATATCTTATGCCTGCAGGACAAGACTGGATGAGACATGCATGCTGACAGCAGAACATCAGTTGACTAGAGCCGTATTTATCCAAGAGGAATGTTTTCTGGTCTCTTAATATTTATTTAATAGTTTTAGAAATAGTAGTCCCCTTGACCCTAAGAAGTTATAGCACACCACATTTCACACATTAACTAAAAATAACATCAAATCTCTTAGGAAAACAAAGCCATAGTCTATGGTCAATTATAATACCAGTAACCTTTTAATTCCAATGGTGTCACAAATATCTACAGTCCTGTAAAACATAAGAATCTGCAGATTATCAGCTCTACTATAACTATTCTACAAAAGCAGAGTAATGCAGTCTGAGAGTCTTTTTTCTATCCCCTATTCATCACTACATTCAAAGTGAAATCCAAATACTGAAATATGCTTTAAGAGGTGTTTGTGAATCACAGAATATTCTGAGTTGGAAGAGACCCACAAGGATCATCGAGTCCAAATCTTAGATGGCACTACTGCTGCCCTGATGCGAATCAAACCCACGGTCTCCCTCATGAGAGGCGGGGACACTCACCACTGTACTAAAGTGGATTTTTTACGTACATATTTGTACAGTCACAATGACTGGGACATTGATATAGTGTAAGGTCATCGTGTAGTCATCAAATAGTATTCTGAACACAAGGATACTCTCATCTGAACCACTTCAAATACATTTGGAGTTCTTGGGTAACTGGAATCCAAATTTGGTTCCTACATGGAGTTTAGTCTTATAAACACTTCAAGAATGATGGAAAGTATACAAACTAGTAGAGATTTCTCAGAAGTCCTGATACAGATAATAGAAATATTGTGGGGGTCTTCAATGGATGTATATTTGAAGGGTGGGTGGGCAAGAGATATTTCAGCTTATATTTATCAGTCAGAACCAGGGAAAGGCCAGTAAGAGTTGTCAGTGACTCAGTAAGACAAGCCAAACTGGACTCTAAGAAGATTTTCCCAATGAAGTAGGATAGGAGGACTTGTTGTAAGAGGTGACTCATGTCCAGAAAACAGAGGAATGCAATTGGGTTAGTCTTTTGTGAACTAGAGAGATGCAATAGAGTGTATTGATTTTTTTAAAATCTTAGCCTGAAGAGAAAGAAAAAGGTGAAATAAATAAAATAAACATACACCAAAGGAAGAGCTTTTTTTTCATCCTCGCAGGACTGTAGCTCCATCCAACACAGGATTGTAGCTCATCTCCCCACCTTTGATGACTCCTGGTCCTTCATAAAATTTGTGATGTGTGTTTATGTGCATGCATAAGTTTACCTTTGTAATGGTAAGAATGTGTATCTCTAAATACTCATCAGAAATCTGCTTATTAATGGACGTTGCTGCTGTGTGTGATGCTCTTAAAAGACCAGCCAAACTACAAAATACACTAAATGGGCAGAAGATGCTTGTCTGATGATTTCAGTAAAATCCTGACCAGGAAGTCTGGCTAGATGATTGTTAAGGTTTTCTGGATCAGATGCAGATGTACCTGCTATTTCACACCAAAAAAACCCCCAAACAAAACAAAACAAAACAAAAAAAAGCAAAAGATTGAAACAATCTGGAAAAACTCTACTGCATATAACAGAAAACAGTCCTTTTATCACAGAATCACAGAATCACAGAATCACAGAAAATTATGAGTTGGAAGGGACCCACAAGGATCATCTAGTCCAACTCACCGTCTAATGCCCGTACAGCGACCAAGAGCACATCCCAGAGTATAATAACAACCTAGATGCCTCACAGTCTAGCAGGCCACTCTGAGCCGGAGGGGGCCCAGGGTCATCCAGCCCTCACCCCCCAGCTAGACCAGCTAGACCATGTTTATACTTCTGCTTTGCATTGTTCTCTGCTTCTTTCCCTATATTTTCCATAAATAGAGGCATTTCATGCCAACTAATCAGAAGGATTTTTAGAAGATATGTAGAAATTCCAAAGTTATAACTGTAACTGTTAAAACTAATAATGAAGCTATGCAATGCTCAAAAATGTTGGTCACCTGCTAGAATTAAAACTTTTAAACATACCTCAGTACTTCTGCAACACTGGCCTTCTCTGTCAGCTGACAACCCTCTGCACTGGTTGTTGAATATTTTAGAATCAACACCACAGTACTTCAGTGAAAGGATTATAATTAATTTTTCACAACTACATAATTTCAGGGCATTGTGAACTACAACTTCAGTGGGTTTCTTAAAACCCAATGTGTCCCAATGTCATACTGAACAGTTGTGTCTATGGCAACATGTTCCTATTATCATAGATCTCATATTTCTACCATCATCTCTGAATTTTTTTTAGACAATCAACACAGAATTCAATGCTAATTGTTAAAATTGAAATGAAAATAGAAGTTAATGCATCCTCTGCCTACATATTGCCCTACACAACTTGAACAGATAAAACCTTTTTTCCTTAAATAAAACTGGGAAACATCTGATACCAAAAGACATCACAATTTACTTTTCATTTCCTGGCTTCTGCTACTACAAGAAAGATCTGTTTATTCATTATTACATTATTGCATAGCAAACAGTGTTAATTAGAATGTTCTATACTGGAAGGCAAACTGGTAGCAGTCAGAGCATGGATTGAGAGCCAGGACACAGGATCTCTCTTTCCATTTACCAGGTGTGGTAAACAGGTAAATGTTCTTCCATTTATTCATCTGCAAACTTGTATTTACGGTACCATTCCCAGTAAACACTCACCAAATGTCAGTGGTGTTGTTACAACTCCCAGTCCTAGCTTCTCTGCAACTGCATGTTACCTTACAGTAAGGACACGCTTTGGTCTGCAAAGCTTTGAATATATACTATATATATTATAATATAATACTAGAATACTAGAATACTAGAATATAATACTATAACAGCAACTAATATTTTCAAGTAATTTCTAGAGATTGATTTGAAATATTTGTTTTCCTTAATCTAAGCAAACACATCTCCATGCTCCTTGAATCATTGTGCTCTACCACCCACAGTGTGCAGCTTTGTACTCTACCAGCTAGAGCATTTCCCAAAGTATCCCCCCCTATGTGAATGCATTTATTTGTACCTTCCTCTATCACAAAAAGCATGATTGACTTCAAGAATGGAACTTGCTCTTTTTCACAACCCTCCCAGAACACATTGAAAACATCTCTGAGTTGGCATTCATATTTCTCGGAAAAAAATTATCAAGCTTCTAGCATTGCTACATGCATACATAAGCAAAATACTTAAATCAATGAGATGTCATTTATGAATATTTTTCTGGACTTCCCTCTAGATTACACCATCAACGTACTCACGTCTCTGCTCAAATAACCTGTAAACTATTGTGTTAATGTTCTCCTGGTATGTGTTTTTACATTCCACTAAGCCACAGTGATCAAAGGTAGGTACACAGCACCCAGAGCAGCCTGCAATGTCTTCAGTTTGTCTATAAGAACCTTTCATTGTCATACTCTTTCTTGTTTTACTATATTATCTTACATATAGTATTTTGCTTTATTATTTTCAGCTTATCTACAATCTCCACAGAAAACAAGTTCAAGGTGAAAGGTGTGAGAGAGGAAGGGAATTTATGCCCTGTAGCCAAATTCTGAAGAAGTCTGTGACAGTTTTATGCCTGATACATAATTCAGAGCTATGTAAGTAACATGTCAGAAGGTCCAGCTGCAGAAATAGGACACAGAAAGACACTAGTAAAGGAATACAGTTTAGTTAAAAGAAAAAGAGGAACTGAATATGAAAAATCTTAGTGGAGCAGTAGTTGCTTGCTGCCCTTCACAGGTTCACTGGTTCACTGGTTCGGGCAACAGCTCGTGACTCGTGAGACTTGCTTTAACCCCCTGCTTTGCCATAGGCACACACCAGTGTGATGAAGAGCAAGACGTTTAACCTATAAGATCTCAGATTCTTATATATGAAAATTAGCTCATGGACTTGAGTTTTTTAACATTATAGGATTACCAAAGGCTATGAAAACAACACAATAAAAGTAATGTGAAATCAAGTCTACTTAGTCACAACTAATTTGGGACATTGCTTGACACCTAAAGCCCATCTAAAGCCTCAAGGAGCCACCTAGGCTGATAGTTCTGCAGATTCTCCAAAGCTTTAGGTGTCTATACTTATTTCTTCTGATTTAGTCTGGAAGTTGTCTTCATCTTGAAATTAACACATGCTCCAAGCATGTATTCTAATGAATTGGTAATTATGTCCTACTTAAAACCCTCTTGAAGATCATCTTTAGAGAGATGGACTCTTAAACCCTGACTAAATCCTTGGTTGACTTCTGTCTAATTATCTCTAAGAAGCATAAAATCTAGATGAGGTCAACACTACCTTTAACATCTTGGTAGTGTTGCAGCACCAAAACTGATGCCATCTTTTCACCTGAGATCCTGGTGTTTGGATCACTCACTATCATTTTCAGAGAAGGGCTATAAGGCAAGATGCAGAGTGGATAGACTTTTTGTCATGGTTCCCCATTACTCACAGAGCAAAAGAAATTATGGAAGGTAGCCTTATCATCCCCTCTCCTCTCAAGTAGACGCCAAATATTTTACCAAGAAAGTACCCAAGTTAAGCACTGGAATTAGGCTGAATGCAACTGATGGAACCTCACTAGGAAGTATTTATTGATATGTCACAAGTCACACACAACTGGATTAGCAAGTCCACAGACTGTAATCTGAAAATGTTTTCAGTTAAAAAACAAAAAATTAAATATATTAAATCCCTCCCATAGAAACTAAACCAACCTACTTCACATATAAAGCCATCTCTTTGGAGTATAACTCCAAAGGAGAAAAGCTCTTTAAGTGTGCAGGGAAGGTTAATCAAAACTGCATCCCATTTTTACACACGCTCCCTGAAAATGTGATTTATCCTCTTGCTTTCCTCTTAGATAGCTACAAAAATGAATGCAGGATTGAAGGAACTTCTTTCCATCAGTAATGTAAAAGCTCAGACACCTCATGGTATTCAGTCCATAGCCTGAAACAGCCTAACCTTGAGAGGAAATAGACAAGATTTATAGATAAATAAAGCAGAAAGACCAGAAAAGAAATGAATCTGTGTATGGGAAATCCTGAAACCTGATAACCAATGCTGTGATGAACTGCCAGAGTGCAGAGCTCAGCAGCTGGCTAACAAAGAGAGGGCAGCCATGAGGAATGTAATGGGCACTCCTGCATCAGGCTTGACTAGAAGGATGCTGAACACTGAATTATAACTTAAGCATTCCAGAGACCATATACAAGCAGAGTAATCTTGGAGTATTTTCAGCCCATCATTCTCTCTTCAAAATCCATGACAATAAAGATTCTCCATGAATTGGAAAAGGCTGAAACAGTTACCATGTCAGTTCAGGAACCCAATGGCTGAAGGTGAAAAAAAAGGTGAAAAAAGTAATTTTCAAAAAGAAAATTCAAACTTGTCTTCTCCAAGAACTAGAGGTATCTCTTACCTCTTGGAAGCCAGAAATGTTCAAATCCCATTAGTAAAAAAACACCCCAGGCTGAATATCTGGGGTCTGATCATTATGGAGATGCTACTATCCACCTGGGACCTATAATAATTCAGGATATGCGCATGCCTTTGCAATGTTAGTTGACTTTGTACCTTATTCATCCTTCACGTCAAAAGCAGGAAAAACATCACTGCTCATCTTAGTGCTGAATAATCTTTCATGTAATCTTCTTTTCTGGAACTCAGAGTTTTTTAAGATAATGTGCACATTGTCTGAAATTAATATATGCACAGCAGTTTTTCAATGCCGTTTAACAGTGTTACTAGGGCTCATGCCAGCTAAATATCACAGAATCAGAATCACAGAATCAGTAAGGTTGGAAAAGACCTTAGAGATCATCAAGTCCAACCTATCACCTATTACCTTTATCTNTCCTGATGCAAGCCAGGATACCATTGGCTTTTCTGGCCACCTGGGCACACTTCTGTCTCATGTTAAGTTTTCCATCAACCAGCACTCCCAGGTCCCTTTCCACCTGATCATATATGTTTCAGTAGATTTCAGACCAGATTTCTGCAAAGCAATCTACTTGGTGTTGCTTGCAGCAAATATTTGGAAACTTCAGTAGATGTGCAGTATAATGGTCTAGTATCTTATAATGCTTAACAAAACCAAAATAAATGTAAGGGGCAAAAAAATTTTCTTGGGTCACACAACTATCCCTAAACTTTAATTTTTCAATTCTGGTTTCACAGTACTCAATGGTGTTGCCTGGGAGCCAGTTACAAGTGAAATTACCTATGCTGGTGAGAATCAAGAACTCGTTATCTGCAAATGCATCATTTCAAACAGGTCAGTTCATTCAAGTTCACTGCTTTCATGCACCGTGTTTCTCTGGCTGTGCCCAGTATAATGGGGGAGAAAACAGAAAAGTTTTCCTTGCATCATCTTTGCAATTTGTTGAATTTATCTATATCTCTAGGCAGAATTGGCCTGGATATTATAAGAACATACTGGCTACTGTGATAAGATAGCCAAATGTCCCAATATGTTAGGATTTACAAGGCTCGACTCAACAAAAACAAGTCAGGGTACACTGTCACTCCAGGCACTGCGACCCTTCTTTGAAGCAGCCTTGGGGTGCCATTCAGTGTAACCACTCTGGCAGTTCTCTGTGAGGCAGGGGAACACATAGCTGCTATACCTAACACCTTGTAATGCAAGAGAAACTTCATCTTGGAATGCTTTTGTCATTAACTGTCTTCTGTGGAAGCATTACAGTTTCCAGAAGCCAGGCTTGATCATTTCCAGAAAAAAGTCATATATCTAGCAATAGCTCCCTAGGAAGAGATATTGTATAAATTAATGAATAAAAGAAATATGAAATAATTAAAATAACTAAAATAGAGAAATCAAATTATCAAGATAGAAGGATACATCAAATGGTAATGGGAAGATTGTAAGTGATCACTTCAATTTCAAAAGCTAATATGATGGTAACTCCAATGATTCTAGCTTTGGTTTAAGTACCAGGTCAGCTTACAGAACCAACTGACCTCTCTCAAGGATTAAGTAGATATGTCATGATCTATGTTTTGGTGTCATAAGCAATAAAAAGAACATGTTTGACCCAGGTGACCAATGTAACACACTTTTTGGAAGCAGTATCCACCAGAGTGTTGTAAGATAACTTTGGTGAGTCTAAAACTCCCTGAGAAAGGAAATCCACATGATGAATTTATCCACAATGAAAGTACAAGGCAAATCTTGCCTCAAACAGTGAAAAAACAAAGAAATCAGTTTCCTTGGTGCAATGTCAAATCGCTGCATCAAGATATAAATACCACAGTGGTTTCACAGAATCACAGAATATTCTGAGTTGGAAGGGACCCACAAGGATCATCAAGTCCAACTCTTAAACAGCACCACTGCCTCCCTGGCAGGAATCAAACCCCTTGTCTCCGGCATGAAAAGCAGGGACACTCACCACTGTACTAAAGTGGTGTTCGGTTCGGTTTGATTTTTCTCTGCTCCTTAACATACCTTCCTCTATCTATTCTTCTCTCTTCTTCTGGCTAGGTATTCCCAAAGGCAAGGGAAACTTGATTACACTTCAATTTGATAAAGCTGACATTTTCTTCCCATGAGGCCAGAATGAACATAGTGAGACACCCACACTCCAGCACTCCGCCTGAAGCCCCTTCCCCACTTGACAGTGTAAATGAGGGAATGTGGTCCACAGCAATCAGCTCCCAGAAAAGCAACACTTCTGCATCCATATTGCTCCATAGGATTCAGCTGCCCTATTTCCCACCCCTTCATTTGGCAGAGGCTCACAGGTCTGGGGAGCAGGTTCCTGGCCACTCCATTACTTCCCAGTCCTGTGCTGACAGTCATTCTGGTCTTGCTCCCAGTCTCATATAGCCCTTTACATTTGCTGTGAGCCAGCAGCCTGATTTCACAGAAATATTAAGAACAGAAGTATACTTCAGCCAAAGTGATCCTCAGACTTCACACTCCAGCATATATTGATATTGCAGCCTGCAGGGTAGTGCACTGGTATCTGTTCTAGCTCTAAATAAGCTAGCTGAGGTACTGGAATTAGTTAGAACAGCATGATGCTGTCCACAGGTTAACTGCTTCTTCCCAAGTGGATAAATCAGCCTGCAGCAAACATATCCTTGACTGCAATCTACATGCAGGACTGTGCCTCCCTGCTGTCCAGCACACTGTCAGAAAAGATTGTCTCAGAAACTGAAATGGAGTAGTTTTGATCTCTATAGCTCATTTCAGCCCTTACATGTCCCATACCAGAGGCAGAAAGTGGGAATAAGTAAACTCAGTATTGGTTGAGCTTCCCCTTACCCTGCAATGAGATTCTCCCTGGGGGTCTCCAACAAGCCAAGGCAACATGCAGTACAGAAAGGCATTAGACTGGACAAACTGTTCTGCTGTGTAATCAAGTGTTTAAATAGACACTGAAAGTAGGCTACAGCGCACATGTGCATAATCCCATAAATATTAATATACCTGTAAAATTATTAGGCAACATTTAGTCCTGAAAAGAACATGATCGTTAGAACTAGGTTTTTCTGATTTTTTTTTTTTTTAATGAGGCAGAAGCAAAGCACAGAATAGGTCATATACATATTACAAATAGCATGACATCATCTATTAGTCTTATCTCCTTGGTGTTGACACAGTAGGTGGAACTAGAAATCAATGACAGGAACACTAGATTTGAACCTTTGATTAATCTCAAGTCCTTTTAAAAATTTCCCAAGGTTCACAATTTCACACAACCTCTTCCAAGCAGTGGAATGTCTTCTTAAGAGTTTCATATGGTAAGAATAGCAGTGAATTTGAATCTATTATAGATAGACTACAATTTGGTAGCAAATAACTTCTAGATTCATTAGTCTCCTTCACAGAAACTGCCCACATGTTGCTTACATGCTTCTACAATTTGTTCTACATCAATTACATGACAAATAATTTGTGCTGATATTTATTTAACCTGTGAAGAGTCAGCATCAGTTTACTGTGAATCTTTAAAATGTCACCCTTCAGCTACACTGGTTACTTCTGACTGAATATTGCTTTCTGTTTATAAGCAGAATAGGTCTAACTCCTAGGATCAGCTCTCTAATGAGGAATCCAACAATCTTTGAAAAGATTGCTGCTGGATTTCTTAGGGATTCCTGCTAGTAAACATGTTTGCTAGAATAACTGGAAAACAAACATGAAAGTGAAAACTAAATAGCCAGAATCCATGTAGTTATGTGCCCAGTGAATATTTATAGGCAATGCAGACAGTTCACGGTACCTTAGCTCTTACAAATATACAATAAAATATGGAATAAAAAATCTGTCATTATAACCCACACATTTGAATTTCTTTTCCTGCTTGTTAAACTATATTCATTCAAAAAACCTTTTATCTCTAAAGAAAGGTGGGTGAGACACCACAGGAGAGAAGGTAGGAGTAAGTCTGTAAAGAAGAGGAAAAATACCAAACATATTCAATGAGAACAGGAGCAGAGAAGATAGAATTGGAAGTAATTAAAGGTGGATAAGGCAATTAAATGTGGATTAAACTACCTGCAGTAATGAACTACATATCTTTTGAGTTTTCACTGGAAGAGGGCAAAATAGGAGGGTGGGAATGGCAGTAGGGCCTCTCATTCTCATCCTGAGTTCAAAGGTTCCTCCTTTTGCCATGCTGTCCAGACGTTCACCATTCCATAACTTCCACTAATTTTCACTGACAATATTTGGGTTTTTTTTTTTTTCAAACTTCTAGACCAGGCATTTGCATTTGCACTTTCCCTTTCAAAAGTATCTTCCTTCAGCTATAAGCAATTAAAAAAAAATAGAATTCATAGCAAGTAATTCCATTAAGTTTAAGCTTAAGATTAGTCCCAAGTCCAACAATAATATCCTCACAATACAAAAGGACAAAACTAAACCTCATATAGTAAAAGAAAAATCTTTATCCTCAAAATTCATCACCAAGTTATCCAAAACATAAGCAAAACATACCCATGGGCGGAAGCACAATTCTCCCACTTAAAATATTCTCAAATTATTCTGTGCCAATACACATGGGAGAAAAAGCAGATCCAATGAAATTTGAGTTGTATATCAGGGAAAAAACAAACCCAAACACTCTTAAAAACAAAAAAAGGTCTCTGAGTCCTCCAAAAGAGAATAGAAGACATCTTTGTTCATGTCCCTCATGACTACCACTTGGGATGTCTCCCTGGCTGACAGAATGCTAAAATATTTGTATCTCAGGCTGCAGTGAGGCTATTTCAGCTACTGCATGCCATAGAATTATAGAATCACAAAATGGTAGTGTTGGAAGGGACCTTAAAGATCATCTGGCGCTAAAAGGCTGCCATGGGTAGGGACATCTTTCATCAGACCAGGTTGCTCAGAGCTCTCTCTAACCTGGCCTTGAACACTTGGGGACATCCACAACTTTTCTGGGCAACCTGATCCAGTGCCTCATTACCCTCACGTTGAAGAATTCTTTGCTAACGTCTAAACTAAACTTACCCACTTTCACTTTGAAGCCAAAGCCCCTTGTCCTTACATGATCTTGCAAAATGTCCCTCTCCAGCTTTCCTGTAGGCTCCTTCCAGAAGCCACAAAGCCTTCTCTTTTCCAGGCTGAACAAACCCAACTCTCTTAGCCTTTCCTCACAGAAGAGGTGCTTCATGCCTCTAATCAACTTGGTTGCCCTCCTTTGGACTCACTGCAACAGGTCCAGGTTCTTCCTGTGCTGAGGACCCCAGACCTTGATGTAGTACTCCAGGCAGGGTCTCACTAGAGTGAAATAGTGGGGCAGAATCACCGCCCTTTACCTGCTGGCCATGCTGCTTTTGATGCAGCCCAGGAATGCAACTGACTTTCTGGGCTGTAGGGACACATTGCCATCTTATGTCCAGCCTCTTATCCACCAGCACTCGAAAGTCATTCTTGGCAGGGCTACTCTCGGTTTGTTCATCCCCCAGCCAGTATTGACAACAGAGATTGCCCCAATCCAGATGCAGAACCTTGCACCTGGTTGTGTTAAATCTTAGATTTCTATGGGCCCACATTTGAGCTTGTCCATGTTCCTCTGGATGGCATTCCATCCTTCAGGTGTGCCAAAAGTATCACTCAGCTTGATGTCATCTGGAAATTTGCTGAGGGTGCACTTGATTCCTCCATCTATGTCACTACTGAAGATATTATACAACACTGCTCCCAATATAGACCCCTGAGATATCGCTTGTCATTGATGTCCATTGGGACTCTGAGCTGTTGACCACTCCCCTCCGGATGTGATCATCCAACCACATTTTTATCCATCTAGCAGTCCACCTAGAGAATCTCTCTCCAATTTAGAGATAAAGATGTTGTGGGGGACTATGTCAAAGGCTTTACAGAAGTCCAGAAAAATGCTTTCCCTTGTCCACTGATGTAGTCACTCCAGAATAGGTTGGAAAGGGCATTTAAAGGCCTCTTAGTCCAGTCCTCCTGCAACTGGATCAAGTTGCTCAGAGCCCCATTCAACCTAAACTTGTTTAAGCATGGAAGTATACATGTCAAATTCTTACAGTTCAAAGGAAATATTGCTCAATGGCACCTACTTTCTTCTAAAGAGGTGGACACTCACCTCTTTCCCTTTTATTCATACACACAATTTTCTTGCCACTGCTCTTGGGGTTATTTTCTAGTAGTAAACCCATTTATGAGTCATTTAGACTTCAAAAGGTTAACAAAATCAGTAACATGCAGACACAATAAGAAATTAATCATGTTTCCAATTCCACCCAATCAGCCTACATTCTTGCATTAACTAGGTTTACTAGTGAGCAGTGGTTGTCAGAGATAGTTAAATTTCCTCTTGGAAATGACCACATGGTAAGAGAAACACCTGTGTTATGTTGCTGTCAAATCCCCAGGTTGCCCATTAGAACTGACATCCTGAAGACGTCCAAGGGCCATAAAGAGTGCACAGCATTCATATATTGCAATTCCGGAAATGGAAACAAATCCATGGAAGACATCCACCTGTACCAAATTTTAAATGTAAAAATGCAAGGAAAAAGAGGTAAATTCTCCAGGGGGAGCTGGCCAATGTGTCACATACCACCGAGCATTTGTGAAGTCCTGATGATTTTTGAAATTGATGCAAAGGAGGTGGATCAGGTAAGTATGCAATGGAAGTCATCAAAGCAATTGGGACTCAGCTCAATCCCTAATACATTGCACAGAAGAAACTACAATGCATAAACTCAGTGATATGATGAATGAGAGAGGCAATCACAAAGATCATTATTCAAGGTAACAAATATTCATGCCAGATAAAAGTCCTTTCTGGGAATAATTCATAATCTTGAACTTTTTCACAAAGATTCCCACAAACTTCATCCAAGTTCCTTAATTTGAAACTGGAAACAACAGAGACACCTACCTTTAATCACTTTGAGGAGAGGATTTTCTATTCTGCTCCCTTCCCCCCTCCAAGTTCCTGAATTGGGTATGACCAGAGACATGCTGAAATTTCATTGAAATTTCTACCATTTTCTTTTGATATTTCCTTACCAGAAATGTTACAGAGTTCCTCTAAGTTAGACTAGATACCATGATAGTGTTCATATCTAGTATATTCTGACTGCCTGTGCTACATTAATGACATATTCATTTAGTCACTGCCAGCTAACAAAGTTGAAACTTTTAAAGAACTTGTAAACCAAAGCAGAAAAAAACCTCTGGCAAGCCAATTAACAAACATATTAAACTAAGAAAAAAGCTCATTTATGCACACTAATTATGTCACCAATTTCAACTTCAATTTCTGAACAAATATTAATATCAATTAATAATGCATGCAACTTACAGAGTTCTTTTCATCTTGAAAGACATTTATAAACATTAACTAATTAAATTGCCTGATCTTTTTCATTGTAATTTTACATACATACATACATATCTGTACATCTCTCATTCTTTCTCTCTCTCTATCTATATCTATATATATACATATAAAATTTGGGACCAAGAAGGGAAAGGCCATTATATGACTGGGGACTTCACTACTACAAAGGCGAGTGTAGAAAATTGGTTTAATTTACGCACAAGCTTCTGGTTTTACTCATCAATAGTTTTCATCTTCAGAGAAGCTCCCACCCAGGCCAAATGACCAGCAAAATCTTCCAAGGTTCTTTCAGCACATAAGACAAATTTAACTAGCTAGGACTATTTTTATGCCATTTAAGGAACAGCCATGCTTTTGGCCCTGTCAACTCTCTGTTGTTTTTGTTTTGTTTTGTTGGGGTTTGTTTTGCTTGTTTGTCTTATGAATAAGATTTCCAATTCATATCAGTCATCTTAGCAGCTTGACAAATATCCTGCATGGATGCAACTATCCAAAAATAATATAAAAAAATATCTCTTTTCTAGTGGTCAACACTGAGATATTTTAGCTCAACAGGCAATCACTTTTTCATATATAGTCTAGCCTTGTAATGGACTCTTATGGAGCTACTAGGAAACTCCTCTAAGCAGAATGCATGAATGCCTGAGGGAATACAGCATTTATGAGCTAAAAAAATGTTTTCCCCAGTCTTGAGAAAAGAGCTTATCAGTCATATATCGGTTAAATACTTTATATAATTGAGCAGTTTTACATATATCTAGGCTAGAATGTTGTTGAAATGCTTATGCAACCTTTTAAAGGATCTTTTTTCGCTGCCAGATAAGGGATTATCAGATGAATTATATATAACAATGATGGCACTGTAGGACAGGTTTTATCAAAGATCATTACAGTCACTAAAAATACCACAGAAATTCACATGCTCTATCCTTGTATAAAGTTGTTAATCAAAACTAGAGGTACAAAGATGCATCAGTCTAATAACTATGAGATCTCAAATGTTTTTACACAGGAATTATTTTTCTTGGTAAGAATTTCCAGATAGCAATTATTATCTTACTGATATTACCTGAGATGCAAATTCTATGAATTCTGCAAAAAAACGAGTGTGACCTACTTATGACTACACCTTCTCATTGAAATATAAAAGTTTGATGTATGGAAAAGATATGCCTTGGCATATTTTTCAGAATATTTTATTCTTATTTTTAATGCACTTTCAATAATTTTATTAGAATGAGTGATACATTTATAGTTTCTGATGACATAGATATTGTATTACCGTTTCATGGAATTAGTGCCTTCATAAATGACAGTCCTAAATTTCACAAATCATAATGCTTTGGGTGGTTTATTAGTTTCTGCATATTTTTCATAGAAACAGATTTATGAACATGTTACATTTTAGTACTGCCATTAAGAAAATATGATTTTTATAGTCCTAGACACACTTGGAGTAACCCAACGTGCTTTACATATTTATGAGAGGTTCTTAGTTACAGTGTGCTCATTAATAGCTGGCACCCAAACCTAGACATTAATAAATGTTTTAATTAAGATAAGAATGTTATCTGGGATGAAAAATATATTCTTTATTTTTCTCCAAGAACTCTAGAAACATTACTGTGACTATTATCACTAGTAGTGCTGGTTATTTGTACATCTGCAGCAACTACAGTTCCCAACAGAACAGGAACCTTTGTATCAGGTGTTGTATAAACAGGTACCACTATGCAATAAATATAGACTACTTGTCATGGGACATTTCCAGTAATTAATTGGAGACACAGCCAACAAAAACATGTAGCACATTGTCTTCTTCAACTGCTATTGAAGCAGACTGAGCAAGATGTTTCAGCTGAGTATCTTCCTGGAAAAATAGAATCTTAGAATCATAGAATAGTTTTGGTTGGAAGTGCCCTTGAAGATCACCCAGTTTCAATCCTGCTGCCATGGGCAGGTACACTTTCCACTAGACCAGGTTGCTCAAATCTCCATACAACCTGACATTGAACACTTCTAGGGATGGGGCTCTCAACTCCTTTTAGGTATTGAAAGATACTATAAGGTCTCTTTAGAGTCTTCTCGAGGCTAAACAAACCCAACTGGTTGTTCCAACTGGTCTATGCCCTTGTGTTAGGGCCCCAGAGTAGAGCACTGTACTCCAGGTAGGGTCTGAGGAGAGCAGAACAGACAGGCAGAATCAGTTCCCTCAACCTGCTGGTCATGTCGCTTCTGATGCAGTCCAGGGTATGGCTGGCTTTCTGGGCTGTGAGCCCACACTGATGGGTCCTCGTGATGTTAACATTGTGTTTTAGGGTGCCTTGTCATTGCTCTTAGTGCTCTGTAATCCTTCTAGATACTCCTCAGACTGCTTCTGGTTTTATCAATGGTGGTCCAGCAGTAGGTTCTCCACCTAGGCACACCTTTTGAAGGCAGGTCTGCCACCTGTCCCTGCCCCAGGAGAAAGGTCCAGGTACTTCCTGTAGTCTGAGGCCTGCACTGTATCCTCTCTCTTCAGCAGCCCCATCTGGGTGGAGGTATCATCCACCACTGGGGTGGATTGTACAGATGCCTCCAGACAGAGCTGCATCCTTTGCTCTCAGAGGAATGCCCAGCATTCCGCATTGAGAGGCAGGTAGGATGAGTGCCCTGGGACTGTGAAAGTGGTCACAGAATAGTACCCAGTTGCTAGGTTATATGGATTTCAAGTCTCTCCACTTGGCCTGAAGATTGTTCCTCCTTTGAAAACACACACCCATCCTGCACATCTTCCTATGCAAACTGCTATGTCATGATCTACTTGCCCATCCTGGTTGCTGCACTCCTGGTGTTTTATCCTACAACATCCTGGTGTTGTATCCTACGTCATTATCATCCTACAAGATGCAGTACCTCACTGCATCACTGTCATCCAGAACTGCATTAGAGGTGCACATAAAATCAAATCTTGATGCAATATAGTACCTGAGTGTCCTGGCACAGAGAAATGAATACATATTACCATAGTAATGGCTAAAGTTAGGCTATAGCAGTTCATGCTAAAAAGACATAATTTTGAGCAACAATTTTTATTGAAGATATAACTAAAAAAAAGATGGAAATGGTTGAGTGTTACTGCTAAAAAACAGGTTACACAAGAACTGCAGTGAAGGGAAAGAAAACTGCTAACACACAATGGCAGAACGCCACTTTTAGATATAAGAGATTTCAGTATCCTCTTTCTTTTTCTGTCCATATCCTGGCACTGGTTTCAGAGCTTTCCTTCCTCTATGTCTCCTATACATTCACATCAGTCTGCAAATACCATGGTAACGTTTCCTCTGAATGCCACTGCATCACTGCCACCCCCAGAAACATTCTCATTCAACATCCTTGACTGTTCAGCCTCCAGATTTCAGCATATATTAATTCTGCCTGCCTACTTCCAACATGTAAAGAAAAGCAACACCATACCCAAATATCTGCCCCACTCACCAGCAGTTCCCTTAATTTCTGTATTTAAGGATTCAGTTCTCCATTATTGTTTTCCAAACATAAAGATTATTAATACTATTTGTTAGTGTGCTTATTGTGGATTATATTGTGAAACATTTATTATGAGATAACTTCAGTAGGTGCCAGAGGGCATCAGATAAGGACTCCACACACAAAATATGTAATTATTGTTTGTTACAGTCCACTGACTTAAACAGGGACCCATCTACCCAAAAAGACCTGTGAAATCAAGAATTTAATGGCCATCACATTACTTTCGGTAGCTGATGAGTCCCTGAAAGGTGTACATTCCACATAAGAAATTTTCCCTTTTCCACTGCACACACAATAACCAGCTCAGTCAGCTAGGTTGTGTCCCTCTACTTCTGTGACATGAACAGGGAGAATGAATATTCCTAATAACCAGAAGAAGGAAGCTACTGTATAGTATGGGATCTACTTACTGATGTGAAATGAAGCTATTTTAGCAACACCTCTTTTACAGTAGCAGGAAATGTGGCCAAGACAGCCTACAACAATCTGAAAGGCACTGCACAAGTCACAGTTGTCCTCTGGGAGGAAGATCCCCTGTCCTTCAAGTCAGCCACAGATTATTGAGTCAAACCAGCTTTCTGCCACTTTTAACATTCAAAACATGAGAGGGAAACTATCACAAAAAAGAGGGAAACTATCTTCTCCATCCACATCAGTGTCTGGTTGACAAAGTCCCTATATAGATTTTCGTACCAGAAATTGAAAACCTGTCACTCTGAACACTGACTCTCCTCTTGACTCCCAACACAGCTCTGAATAAGCTAAGGTGAAATCCACACAGCCATCAAAGGTGGTAGCAGGAAAAATGCTTTCTGTTTAAGGATACTTGAGTGAAAGAGCTCTTCAAAGAAAATTAACATTCCTTCTGCTGAGAGGAAAAGGGGTTTCTTTTCAAACTTTTATTGATTGCAACTTGAAAATCAGATTCCATGTTTAGGAAATTATATTGCAATGTTTCTTTTATTGCAATGCACAAGAGGTTCTTTCAGCATTTTAGTTTTTTCATTTAAGAATTAAATGCAAACTTAATTTTATTTATTAAAGAAAAATAAATGAATATCAAAGGTAAATAGACATAGTCTATTAGGGTTTATTAGGGGTTTTGCTACTCTCGTAAAAAAATTCAACACCTGCATACTAGTACTGGTTTTGGCTGGCATACAGCTAAATTTCTCCATAGCAGTTTGTATGGGGCTGTGTTTTAGATTTGTGCTGGAAACAGTGTTGGTAACATGGGGAGGGTTTCATCATTGCTGAGCTGTGTCTACACAGAGCCAAGGCCTTTTCTGTTCCTCACCTCACCCTACCAGTGAGGAGAATGGGGGGTCCACAAGGAGTTGGGATGGGACACAGCCAGAACAGTTTGCCCCAACTGACCACAGGGATAGCTCAGACCATACAGCAACATTCTCAGTAATGGAAGAAGGAAGTAGGGGACATTCGGAGTCATGGTGTTTGTCTTCTAAAGTTACTCACACATGATAAAACCTTGATGTCCTGGAGGTGGCTGAACACCTGCTTGCCCATAGGAAGTGATGAATTAATTCCTTGTTCTACTTTGCTTAAAAAGCACCTTTTGCTTTCCCTATTAAACTGTCTTTATTTCAACCCATGAGTTTTCTCACTTTTGCCCTTCTGATTCTTTCCCCCATTCAACCAGAGGTCAAGGACCAAGCAGCTGTAGGGCTCAGCTGCCCACCAGGGTTAAACCATGACAATATTAAATATGATCCAGAGAAATACAACTGAGAAAAATTCATATGCAAATAAGGATGTCTCTTTGAGACTCTATTTCTCATTTAAACCTTGTTCCCCTCCTTTATTCTCTGTCGGTCCGGTAGAAAGAGCGACACAGAATGGCAAACATATACAAAACAACAGAAGTTTGACTGCAGAGAATTAGCGACCAATATTCCTCTAGTAAGTTTGAACACTTCAGTTGTCGACTTGTACTAAAAGAATTAAAAAAAAAAAAAAGTGGTTTCAGACCATTTGCATCTCTACTAGTGGATCACAGATACTATCACTAATATGTAAGTATTAGTATATGAGACATGTAAGTAGTTTCTGTAGCATGGCAACAAGGTAACATCGCCTGTCTGGAGCTACTTCACATAGAAAACCAATATCAGATAATTCATCCCGTTTGACGTCTATCAGAGAGAAAATACTGACAACTTCTAGTTCATTTTAACTGAAGTGGAAACAGAAGAGTTCATCTGCATTGATTTAGCTAACACTGCCTCCTGTTTGTCTTTCATTCCACTGAACTCATTGCTTAAGATACAACTTTCACAGCCTCCTCTTTCCTAGTTCCATGCCTTGACCCTGCTTCTTATAGGCAAGTTTTTGACATACGCATTGAAATATGGTTTAAGGATGAAACAGAGTTATCGATTAACAAAAAAGTTCTTATCTTTAAAGTCCTGTCAACTGCTGAAGGACATGTTTTTTCTTAGCATTAAAT
This sequence comes from Pitta sordida, assembly GCA_013390025.1. Classification (NCBI taxonomy): domain Eukaryota; kingdom Metazoa; phylum Chordata; class Aves; order Passeriformes; family Pittidae; genus Pitta; species Pitta sordida. Next base: position 32,681 of record WEKX01012300.1, on the reverse strand, counting down.
GATCCTGTAGAAGCATTTTACAGACTACAAACAAAATAGAAAGCCTTTCAGGAAGCTGAAACCTCGTAGTTCCAGATAAATAAATCATGTGGACCCTATGAAGATTCAGAGAGTGAAGAAAATATTCTGATTTGTTGTAAGGGTTTGGATACTGACTAGACATTTGCATGAAATTCTCTCATCCGTTGAAACCAAAGTTGGAGCTATTCTGGGAAGTACTCTCTCATGAATAAAAAACAAGAGAGGAAGAATATAAAATAGAGTCGACTAGGTAGCCATATACTTCCACAAACTCGATCATCACAGCAGTTATTTTTCCCTAGGTTCCTTGATACAGAAAATCAGACCAATAGGTAAAAGGTACAATTGAGGAGAAAGTTATGTCCCAAAAAGCAATTGTGTCCAATGTGCTCAGCAAAGATTCTGGTACCAAAGCAATTGTCAAAATAGGGGTCTAAAAATTTAGAACTGAGAATACAGGCAAGGTCACATGGGTGCAGTTATGCTGGCAGTTCTACCTGGAAGTGTAGAACCAAGACAAACCAATTTAATGGTTTTAATTATGTCTGGAGTGCAGGCTGGGCTTAGAAAGTTGAAGACAATTTCATTCTCATTATAGCTTAGAAGGTCAGTGCCTTATCCTAAGGCACTACTGTCTTCTTAGATTATTAGGTGAGGACCATAAGATTTTAAGATAGACCATGCCAAGGCTAGACTTAAAATTACTGTTCACTGTATGTGCCCATTCTCCCAGGAAGAGTTTTTTCACAGAGAGTGATCTCTCAGTGAAATGGTCTGCCCAGGGAGGTGGTGGAGTCACCATCCCTGCAGGTGTTTAAGAGAAGACTCGATGAGGAGCTCAGTGACATGGCCTAGATGGTGGGAGGCTTGGATGGATGGAGCGTAGTGCCCGTGGTTCCACACTTGTGGGCCTGATCCCTAGGTGGGCGTTCACTTGGGAGTTGGACTAGATGATCCTGTGGGTCCCTTCCAACTCAGAATAACCTGTGAACCCCGAAGAATTACTTTTTCCAGTAGTAATAAAAGTAGAGAAGATAGGATTAAATGATTAGAGCCCTTGAATGCAATGTACTAGCTTTCTAGTCCATAGTGCGTGATGGCTAATTATACCCATGACTGAAGGTGCAAACTGAAAATACGTTGACTGTTCAGAGTACAGATGATATTCCTAAGAATGGAATGAAAAGATTTCCTTTTAGCTCAGACCTGCAACAATGACCTCCACATTTATGAACGATACTGAGGGGAGTTACTAACAATTCCAAACAGAGCTCAAAATACAGAATATTTTGCAGAAATAATGCTTTGGACATTCATCTCCCTTCACCGCTTGGTATGATACCAAGAACACAAAAAAGAGAACCAATATGAGACAATGGAAGCAACATATCCAAAAGCCAGTGTGGGAGGCATTATGATGGTTCCGTGTACCAGGAGTGCTTTTTACTTAATCATTTGTAGTGTTGCAGGAGACGGATGATGAAAATGAAAAGATGATGAAATAAAGAAAATGTGTTATTCTTGTTAAACATAGACTAAACTTCTAGACTTCAAAAAAACTTCTCAAAATGTTAGCTGAGAATTCATTGAAGTATGATAAAAATGACAGCTTGATTGTAAGGAGTTCACTAGAATATCGAAGCAAGTGAAAATATTGTTTCATATTTAAAAAAAAAGTTTCCTAGCAACAATCATTCATTGCTTACATGTGTATTTCCATTCCCTACAAAATAATCAGGGTTCTAGAAGCTACAATAAAAGAGTTAATGAATAATATAGGCTTTCTGAGCATATAATTTTAATGGTCAGCCCTTTACAGGAAATACACTTACCTGTTCATAATAAAGACCTAACTATGTAGTTATAATGTCTGTGATAGCTAAGCAGCTATCAAACTATGGAAATACAAAAAGATTGGGGGAAAAAATATTTTCTATTTCTCCTTTGTCTTTTATGTTTGTCTAAGCTTCCTCCATAAAGAGGGAAAGAAATTCTTCAATCCTCTCTTCTTTTCTGAGGAAAAGATCTACAAATCCAAGTGAAGCAGCAATATTTACCCTAATTCTCCTCTTTTCTTTGCAGAAGAGCAAAAGAAGAGAAGAGGTAAGAAGTGAAAGGCTATCTCAATGTAACAATGATTAATTAGTTCTTTGTAAGTTAAATAAATACACATATGAACACAACTTTAAAAACATGCCATATAAAAGTGCTGGATAAACCTTAGTTTTTTAAGTAGAATTGACCTTGATTTTCTTCCTTTTCAATTGCATAGCCCTTCCAAATGGGATAAATTTCCATACGTCTTTACCTCCTATATAATATTTAAAGACTGAATAACCGTATTTAATAAGCTTCATAAAAGTAAAGAAACAATGATTTCACAGAATAAGCAGAAGCAGACAACACACTAAACAATATTTTTCATTCAATCTCTTCTAAACAAAATTCATAGGCTAAATAACAGAAGGATAATGCAGAAGCAATAGGAATTTTTTTACAAGTCAGCTCTTCCCCTTTCTCTTGATCCAACAGCAGCAACTCTGTTCTACTATTTCATAGCCATCAAAACAGAGTAAGTCTTTCTAGAGTAGGAAGTAAACAGAAATTCACCATTCTAGAAAAACTCTAATTGTGTCTCTTGGTGATTAGGTATGGATTATTAGCTGAGTTATATTCCAGATAAGCCGTGCAGTATATGACTTGTAAAAGCCTTCCAGGGAACCAGCAACACATCTGTCATGCACTTGCATCTTACTCTGTTCCTGGTAATTCAATGCTCCTGCTGTTCCCTTGCCACCTACACTGTCCCATCTATAATTCATTTACAAAACCTATTAAAAAAAAGAATGTCCTCAGAGTTTAACATAATTTCTTTATTCCACTGCTAATAATTATTTTACATCACAACTAAAGGTTATTTGAACCTCAGATCTGCCTGTTCTCCGCAGAGATTAGCCTTTCCTCCTTGCGTACAATAAGTAACAGAGCAAAGTAGCTACTGGATAAAAATTACCAAAGAGTCTTCATTTATAATATAACTGAAAAAGTAACTCATGCAGTTGAAAAGAAAATGAGGTGGACCTTTCAAAGCAAGTGAGACTAGTATTCCTTTCATACAACTCAGATGCATTTTTTCTTCAGCCGCCTTGGTCTAAGTGATATGCAGCATTTTCTTTTTGGCAAAGAAAGCAGGAGCTATAACTAACATAAAAGTGGCTCCATAGATATAGAAATGCCAAAAGTATAATGGGATCAAATGAAAGAGGCTAAAGAAAACATAATAAGGAAAAAAAGTTGGTAACTAACCCCTTACAGTGATACTGCTTGCTCAGTTAACATATGTTTTTGCCTTTATGTGGAATGAACTGTACAATTACAGCCATTCTTGGTTGGTTTTTAGCTGTTTTTATTTTTCATTCCTTATTTTTTTTTGTAATCAGTGTAAATTGGAAAGACAGGTAACCTCATAAATCACTTCCTGTGATTTTCTTTTACTGCAGTACATCTATGGCAATCTGGCAGAGATAGCGCATTATGACATCAACTCATCAGGTTTTCTCTTACTTTTGCCATGGAGCAGAACTAATAGAAATCAGAGAATCACAAGAAAACACTATGCTGCCACATTAGAAGCCATATTTTTGTGTTATTATAATTCTAAAGCTGAATACTAGGAAAATAGTTTCACAGTTCTTTTGGGAAAGCAAATAGTCCTATTCTTCCACATTTTATGAATACAACAGCAATACAGATTTTCAGTTCAGATTATTTGACCAAAGCTCTATTTGAATCACCATATTTACTAAAATTAACCTTAAATACCCCTAGCTCTTCCTTAGTCTCTCTAAACATCACTGGGCGCACTTCTTCCATGTTCACCTAAAATGATTTGATCTCAGTAGACAGCTGTAATTATGTTAATCAGAATTCCAGTGTCTAAATATTTTTCAAAATAATGCTTCAAGATATAGATGAAGAAAAATAATTTTCTAGTAAAAATTTTCAGACATTTTATTCTGTCCTTTTAAAGACAGCTTGTAATTGATCTTTTTTCAGAGTCATTTTACCTGACCTCCTAGACTTACTGAAATTCACTGTTAACCTATTTTAGAGTTAAATTTCTCTGTGATCTCCTGACTGCTGCAGCATCGCTTTCTCTGACCTCTCATTTTACCCTCCAGGTCTGAGAAATACATCTGATAATATTACTTTTTTTTTCTTTATTGCTTTAATTATGCCAGTCATTCCCTTGAATTTGTCCCTTAACTTATTACATTCAAATATCTTTCAACTCAACTGTCTTTGCTTTATTTTTTTTCACGCCAATCTTGACCAGCCAGCTTGACAACTGAGCACATAAAGACATTTTGGTTTCCTAACTCATTATTTTGACTACAAATTCAGTCACAAGATTTGTGCCACCTCTTTGATTAAGATCTCCCTGAAGCCTCATTTCTACTGTGCTGCCTGTGGGTAATCTCTACCTAATACGCACTGGCATAAATGTTTAACTGTAACATTATCCCGAAAAGCAATAGTTCACACTGTTTGTATGCTCTCCATACCTAATCTATTTTAATGTGCCTGTTGTGAGCTCCCCAGGAAATGACATGCCAGAAGTCTTATTGAGGAGGAGCACACATCACAGGAGGCATTTCATCCATCATCATACCCCCAAAGGTAACCATTTTTACTCGGGTTTAATAGAATTGTGAGGATCTGAAGAGGAAAATTACCACTTAATAACTTACCCTGTCTCAAAGAAGTGACTAGGTCAATCTCCTCAGGGTACAACAAAACAGGATGTCCAGTCTCTTGTTAAAAATATCCGGGGAAAAATCTTCCCTATTCCTAGCTCCTTTATATTGCTTTTAGCTTGGGGATTGCTTTTCCCCAGGCTTCCTTTATTTATTGCTATTTTATGCATACTTACAGAGCACAGTTTTTTATAGTAAGTAATGGAACTGCAATCTATTCATTCATAATTGATAGGTTCTGTATTCCTGCAGCCTGAGTATGTTTTATGAAGAACCAGTGATACACAGTTTCTTTTGGAATATAGTTCATGATCTCTATTTGTTATCATTAGTAACTTCTGAAATCACACAATGTCATAATCAGAAGAGAATTGTGCTCCCTTAACCTGAATATCCATCAAGCTCCAAACCTGCAGACTCATGGGCAACAGGGCTACAGTATATGTCTAAGACAGAAAATAAGAGAATCAGGTGAGTGGAGGTACTATAACAATACTATAATCTGAATTACTATGGAACTCTATCCATTTCAGCCCTAAGCAGATGATTCTTACATTATCCCCTAATAAACCTTATTTATCTGCATGATTTTGTGTTTTTCCAAAGCTCCTAAAGCCAAAGTTTGTATTACGCCTGATAGGGCTCTCTTCCAGAGTACAGTTTCCCCTTCAATTTTTAGACTTCCTTTAGGAACAGTTATACTTTTAGTCTGGCTATCTCCTTTTATGCATCCTTGGATTTTATTGAAACTTGTCTCTGTTTCCTACTTGTGGTCAATGTCCTGTCCTTTTAGGATATGCCCCCCTCCCAAAGTGCTATCCTTCCTGTCACCAGGTGACCTACAAAAGTCTTACGGACAAACTTTTCTGCTTGACTGGGTTACTGCAGGGAGCTGGGGAAGCTGCAGTGCATAAGAAGCTCACCTGGGAGAGCCACAGATGCCCCATATGCCAGGAGGAGCCAACATGATAATCACGCTCTAAACTGGAAATTTCCACTTCTCGCCTCAGTCCTGCTGGAGTGTCGCTACATCATGCTTTATTTCCAGACTTTTTGGTGAGAGGGAAGGCAGAATATTTTGCTATCACTGTTANCACCATCCCTGGAGGTGTTTAAGAGGAGACTTGATGAGGAGCTCAGTGACATGGCCTAGTTGGTGGGAGGCTTGGATGGATGGAGTGTGGTGCCCAAGGTTCCACGCTTGCAGGTCTGATCCCTGGTGGGCGTTTGCTTGGGAGTTGGACTAGATGATCCTGAGGGTCCCTTCCAACTCATAACAACCTGTGAACCTGTGAACTAAGTGCTTCATTTTGTTGATTTTCCTTTTACTGGATGAGGTTTTTCTCTCTCTTTGTCCTTTGATTTTGAAGTTTGGAAAAGAAATGAAGGATTTCTGGATCTTTCACAGTGCCTCCCTCCTCTCTCAGATTGTGCTCACTTGTGTTTCCCAGTAAAGGAATGCATTATGTTAAGTGCTGCACTATCAGCAACAGCCAGGGATACGAGGTTTTTTTATTTCCCTTCTCCCCCCCCTAGGGATACTGCAAAAAACACAATTCACAGAGTTTAGGGGGAGAGCAGGTCTGTAATGGACAGTACAAACATGCTGAGTTAGCAGACACTGAGCTGATTGAGAAGTAATAGAATTATGTCAGTGCAGAAATCTCGAGACTTCAGCTGTGCCTGTGTGATTCTGCCCCCTCTGAGGAACTCCTCCAGCAGGCTATAACTCACTCAGTTACTCAGATTCAGGAGCCAAACCTCCCTTCCCTGCATGGCCAGGCTGCACTAGAAAGTTGAGGAATCTCTGCACTTCATTCCATTCTGCAGTGTTCATTACACTAATATGTTAGTAAGTGTTACACCAACGTGTAACATATGTATGTACAAAAGATGTAACTACGCTAACAAGTATCATTGACTAGCAAACACTCCTGGTCAGAAAACACCACAAGAACACTGGTAAAATGCTCTAAAAATAGTTTGAAGAAAAACAGTATTTAAAATCAAATGAGTCTGGGACACTGACCGCTGACCTATGGGATGGTGAGGGAAGGACTTCACCGAGTTAACTGAGCTTCACCTGTAGTTCTGCTCTCACCAGCTTAAATGTCAGGTACTCCATCTCCCCAGAGCTTGGGATACTGACTCCCAGAGCCAGACTTGAGTTTGTACTTAATGAAGACTCAACCTAAAAATTATCATGGTTGGTTGATATGAATTTCTAGGCTGATTACATTCCAACTGAGATACTTTTTATGTGCCTTAGCTTATACAGCTGCAGAACATAGCCAGTACATAAAATCATAGAATGATTTGGGTTGGAAGGGACCTTAAAAATCATCTAGTTCCAACTGCCCTGCACTAAACCAGGTTGCCCAAAGTCCCATCCCACTTGGCCATGAACACTTCCAGGAATGGGGCATCCACAGCCTCTCTCAACACCGTTTTCCAGTGTCTCACCACCCTCATCGTAGAGAATTTCTTCCTAACATCTAATATAAATCTACTCTTTGTCAGTTGAGAACCATTAACCATTGTCCCATTACTACATGCCCTTGTCAAAAGTCAATCTCCCACTCCCTTGTAGCAGCTTTAGGTACTGGAAGGTGCTAAAAGGCCTCCCTGCAGTATTTGCTTCTCCAGGCTGAACAAACCCAACTCTTATCAGTCTGTCTTCATAGGACATGTTACCATGTACCCTACATAAAGACACCTCAAACACAGTTTGACAACTGTGAATATCCCAGAGTTATGAAAAGTGTTTTACATGAGAAAATGAATTGCCTTAACGTTCAGTTGAATATTTTTGATACAACTTTTCTCCCACTGTTCTTTTTTTTTATGTGAGGTTATTCAGGAAACTGGACATTATATGGGAGGCTTTTTATTTAAAGAAATTTTAGATTTTACAGATTATGATACTGTTCTAGGAATGCCAATTATTTTAAAAATCACTGAAGGAAAATATCAAAGATTTGATCTCTGGCTCTAGCACACTGTTATCTATTACAGTATCACAGCATCACAATATTAGTAAGCTTGGAAGAGACCTTAGAGATCAAGTTCAACCTATCCAACATCCATCATCTAAACCATGGCACTAAGTGCCTTATCCAGCCTACTCTTAAACACCTCCAGGGATGGTGACTCCACCACCTCCCTGGGCAGCCCGTTCCAATGGTGGATCATCCTTTCAGTAAAGGGTGATTTCTTCCTAATATCAAGTCTAAACCTCCCCTGATGGAGCTTGAGACTGCATCCTCTTGTTCTGTCACCAGTTGTCTGAGAGAAGGAACAGACACCCTTCTGACTACAAGCTTCCTTCAGGTAGTTGTGGAGAGCAATAAGGTCACCCCTAAGCCTCCTATTTTCCGGGCTAAACATCCTTGTTGCCCTTCTATGAACACATTCTAGTATTTCAGCATCTTTCTTAAACTGAGGGGCCCAGAACTGGACACAGTACTCAAGGAATGGCCTAACCAGTGCCTAGTACAGTGGAAGGATAACTTCCCTAGTCCTGCTGGCCATACCATTCCTGATACAGGTCAGGATGCCATTGGCCTTCTTGGCAACCTGGGCACACTGCTGGCTCATGTTAAGTTTCCTATCCACCAGTACTCCCAAGTCTCCATCTGCCTGCCTACTGTCCAGCCACTCTGTCCCCAGCCAATAACTCTGCATGGGGTTGTTGCGACCAAAGTGTAGAACCTGGCTGTTGGACTTGTTGAATCTCATCCCATTGGAATCTGCCCAATCTCTCCAGTCTGTCCAGGTCCCTCTGTAGGGCCCTCCTACCCTCTAACTGATCGACACCTGCACCGAGATTGGTATCATCTGCAAATTTGCTTATGATGGACCAGGCAAGTTACTTGGTTNATTTATAAAAACACTTCTTATTGTCCCTCACAGAAGTGGCCAGTTTAAGTTCCAGCTGAGGTTTTCCCTCCCTAATTTTCTTCCTACATGACCTAACAATTCCTTTAAACATTACCTGATTTACCTCCCCTTTTTGCCAAAGGTGGTACATCCTCTTTTTTTCTCTTAGTTCCTTCAGAAGCTCCTTACTCATCCAGGCTGGTCTTCTTCCCTTACAGCTTGTCTTATGGCACATCGGGACAGCCTGTTTCTGTGCCTTCAAGATTTCATTATTGAAGTATGTCCAGCCTTCCTGGACCCCATTACTTTTAAGGGCTATTTCCCAAGGTACTCTCCTAATTAGTTCCCTAAATAATCCAAAGTCCCCCCACCAAAAATCCTATGTGGACATTCTCTTCATGCCCTTCCTTGATTCACTGTTTATTTGAAATTCAATGATCTCATGATCACTGCATCCCAGGCAGCCTCCGATGACAACATCACCAACAAACCCTTCTCTATTCGTGAACAGCAGGTCAAGCACAGCCCCAACCCTGGTAGGTTCGCTCACCAGCTGTGATAAAAAGCAATCTTCAACACACTCTAGGAATCTTCTGGACTGTCTCCTCTCAGCTGTGTTAAGGTCCCAGCAGATATCTGGCAGATTAAAATCTTCTAAAAGAACAAGGGCAGCTGATCTTGAGACAGCCTTGGGCAGCTTAAAGAACAACTGATCTACTTCTTCCTCCTGACCGGGCAGTCTATAACAGACTCCAATCAGGATGTCAGACTTGTTGAAAACACCTCCAACTCGTACCCATAGGCACTCAACCTGGTCTTTATCAATCTTGACTTCCATAGCATCAAGACTCTCCCCAATATAGAGGGTCAACCCTCCACCCCTTCTCTCCCATCTGTCTCTCCTGAAGAGCTTGTAGCCTTCCATGGCAGCACTCCAGTTATGAGAGTTATCTCACCACATTTCTGTAATAGCAACTATGTATATCATAGTTCTCTTGCTGGACCAGGACTTCCAGCTCCATTTGTTTGTTGCCCATACTGCATGCATTAGTGTACATGCACTTTAGTGCACTTTACTCTTGATAAAGTCTCAGCCTCTTCAGTCTCATGTCTGATGAGACTGGTCCCCTCCCCCTTTGGACCTGGTTTAAAGCTCTCTAGATAAGGTCTGCCAACTCGTGGGCTAAGACTCCTTTACCCTTTTTAGTTAGATAGGACCCATCTGGTTCTAGCAGGCCAGGTGCAGTAAAGGTCTCCCATGATTACAGAATCCAAAATTCTTATGTTGGCACCACCCCTTAAGCCACTCATGAACAGCTTGGGTTCTCTTGCTCCTTTCAGTATTTATCTCTGCTATCAGAGGAACTGAGCAAAAAACCAGTATTGATGCTGGGTGATTATTAAAAATCACTTCTCAGCAGTGAAGACCAAACTGTGAATGGAAACCAGATCATGGGATATTTCAAAAATTTATGTGAAGCTTAGAGAAATGACAAAACAGAAACTAGTGCTAAAAAGCAGCTTTTTTTCAATAATGCACGCGTGGGACAGCTTGGCATATTCAGAGGAGACTTTTGCTTTTAAAAAACCTAAGTATTCTCTCTGATCCCCAGAGGATTTGCCACACTATCATTTATTTTCTGGCTAATGGGCTGGGTTCACTCAGAAAATGCTTTGCATTCAGAAACACCAAATTAAGCCGCCTGGTGCACCCACCCATCCTGTCATGCTTTCACAAGTGTCCATATACCTGAGCAGCCAGCAGGGCTGCACATGAGTCTGGCTGGAAAGGAAAAAGCATGGAGCAAAAAGTAAATTTTCCTCCCAGGTCAGTTCACAAGGCTGATTTCCTGTCAAGGGCTGGTACAACAGGGATGAAAGGGGAGTCCTCTGGCATGACAGCCACACAGCAATTCATTTCTACCATGGATCAAACTGTTTTAGGGGATTGGGAATGACACCATTTAGGGTTAGCTGATCTGAGTGCAGATCAAGCCAGTATGACTGATGCTTCTGAGCTGCTTGAATGTTTTCTGTAGTTTCTGGCAGCCAATCAAGCAGAGGGTGCTGCCTCTCCCTGATTACAGTCAACCTACTTTGCAGACCCAGCCAACACTCTCAATTGCTGCTGTGTTTCCCCCACCATATCTTCCTTGCACCTTCACAGGAGATCTGGGCTGACTGTAATAGCGTTCATTTTTGGCTGAAAAAGTGTGATTCTCTGTAATCCCTGTTGCTGAGTGGAGGCAATGTGATGTCTTCCCTAACCTACAATTTCATCTATGGTTTGGGTCACAGTAGACAAGAAGAAAGATCAGAGGGGGCACATACTGGTCTTTAATCCTGCCCATAATGACTATTATCAGGACTACCCCCAGTCAGTGACCCAAGATGGATTGGGGATTCCCTCTGATGGCATGAAGAGATCAAGGACAACTGCTTTGTGAAATCTGGGAAAAATTCACCTCTCTGCATGGTGTCAACAGCAAGGTTCAACCTACAAACACTGAATAGTCACACTGAGGAAACTTATGAGCAGCTGACGAGTCACCAGTCCCACCACACTGGCTGTGATGGGGCAGTGCTGTGCAGGTAGTGCAGACACAGTGACCCTGAATCTGGCACTGACATTGGCATCCCCCCAAAAATAACTGCACACCTACTCCAGCTTCTCTGAGCAATGGAATGACAGAACACATGGGTCCTACCATCTTCCTTCTTTCCTGCCTTCCTTCTTCCTCCCAGAGTATTCAGTCTGTGTCCTATGACTCTTGCCCTGTTAAGATTTGGCAGTCATCATCAGTGATTTGAGCATAGAGTTGGTCTCAATAGAAGGCAGATCAAAATGAATTTTAAATTAGGAATGTGTTGTTTCTCTTGGATAATAGCTAGATTTTCTAACGCAATTGGCCTTTCGCCCCAGAAGAAATGTCTTTGATCTTAACAATGAAAAACTGTAATTTCTAGGGATCATGAAAATGTAGCTACTCATGAAAATTATTGTAACACTGCATAAAGTTTAGATGGTAAACTATTTATTGGTGTTAGTAATAAAGTTACACTGGTAAACTTTTAGGCAACTAAAGACCTAACAAGAAATGTTCTGAATAGACTGAACCTAGTTGTAGAGCTGGAATGCAAACTAGGAGGGGATGTGTCTGAATCTCTTTTTGTGAGGTTTTCTTCAAAGGATCTTGTTTAAAAGAACACAGGAAAGGTCATCAGTTACCTCTCACTGGTAGAGCAGTACTGCAACTAACAGTAGTTTTAAGAAAAATACATTTCATCTTCATACAGAAAATGAAATTGTAAGCATGGCAGAGAGATATGTAATGCCATAGGTAATTTAGTCAAAATTAGGTTTACTGGCAAAGTCTAAAGTGGGTAATGTTATACTCACTTTCCAGGAATGCCAGTCTCACAGTCTCATGTTCATGAAGAACATGAATAACTATAATTTTTTTCTCATGGAGACTCTGAAGCATGAAACCCACTGACGTTACTATATGTTGCCACCGGAATTTTCTAACTTAAGAAAAGGAAGGCAACACTATAAGGAGATGGTGATTGAAGACTGGAGGTCAAATAAAGAACACCTTGTTGCTATGCTAGCATGAAGGCAAATCAGAAGAAATGAAAAGATAACTTGCCTGAAAAGCCACAGACTTCAAAGAATGCAAATGAATCTCTTAAGCACATAGTACAGTAAATTACTAAACTACAGTGAAACTAAAATAATGTATGTGAAAAATGTATAGATATGCAATGAAATATTTATGTTGCTGCAAATGCAACAAGAAGTCCTAATCCTTCTTGTCATTAACAGAAGTTGCAGAGAACCACTACTAAGGGTGGATCTGACTGAATTTTCAGAGATAGTTCAAAGGGGATCTTGTTGCATCTGCAGATGGAGAACTCAGTGTGAACAGAAGCCTCTGGGTAAAATGTTCCTCTTATTACCTTAACATTATAATTTAATCTCTTTGCAACTAATGCATGATTCTAGGATTTAATTTAAAAGGAAACACTTGTGTTGAACCATAAGAAGTCTTTATACAGCTTAAGAGACAGCAGTAAGAGAAAACCTACAGAAGATATTTCAATCAGAAAGTTGGTGCAGAAGACAGGACCACAACAGACTCTTTATACTATGTTATTTGAGATTTTACTCAATACTTCAATACTTGAATTTCCAAAGTTCCAAGCAAAGAGTAACGTCAAAGTAAAGACGGTCTCAAAGTGTGATCAGTATCAAGGAAACCTGTCCAATAGATTGATTTGCCCCCTGTTACATATTTGGTTCTTGGTCCCTGATTGCAGTCACACATTATGGCCCTGCTGCTGTACTCCCTGGCTCTCTTTCAGATGAGCCCACTTGATACTTTAAAAATTATATGTCTGAGAACTGTTTATTGCACTGAAAAACCACACGAACTTTAGGTCAGAAAATGCCAGCAGCAGGTGTAGAAAGAGCACAAAGTTTTGCACAAATGCTTAAGTCTCCCAAACATGTCTGACAGAAGAAAAAAAAATACAGTTCAATGGTTAAAAGACGGAAAGAATCAACATCTGGCTTTATATTTACATTATTTGTGATTTTTCTCTTACAAAATAAGTTTCCAGGCTTATAAATTGATGTTGAGAAATAGCAGAAATGGGCAAATAAATACAGGTTGCTACATACACTAGGCTTGATATTGCAAAATGCTTTATGCCTTCAGATATTATTGAAGTATTGAGAAACAGAGGTTCTCACAATGAAGGGGAGCAGGTATCTAGCAAGGTCAGATTGTTGGCACTGCCTCCAGGGAGCACACATTTTCTAGAGCAAGAAGTAAACCCTCAATATCTCCCTTTCTTATTATCAGCTTCCATTTTGTTTAAGCACCAGCTAGAATCAGAAAAAACCTTAGTAATTTCTGCAGTACTATATAGAAATTAGGCAAATAAATAATGGAACTGCTCACCCATCTCTCTAGGACTGTCATGGATAGCATCACAACTTAGGAGATGTGAGTTGTCAAAGAAACAGAGACAAGGTAAAACATAATACAGTCATACCTCACATATTTGTGTCTACTGATTCACAGATTTGCAGAATATTTCTCAGTGAATATTAATTGGCTGTTTGCAGAGCACACGGCAGTGGGGAGGCAGTGCCTCTCGCTCGCTAGGCACAGCCACAGTTTGCTCTTACATGAGTGTTGCGGAGGTTATGTACCACGGAAGGTTTACAACACACTGTGTATACTCCTGTGGCGCCACCTATGCCCGGACTGGGGTGTCTCGGCGTGAGGTGCTCTCAAGCATTTGGCCCTGCCAGCACCTTTCCAGGGAGCACGTGTGGATTGCGAGTGGGGACTGCCAAGCCCCTGCCTTGCCGCAGCCCCAGGGCGAGCTTCTCCACGGCGGCAGCAATGCAGTCATGCAGTGGCAAAAGCGGCAGCGTGGCCAAAGGGAAGCCCAGGGATTCTCCAAGGGTCTCCCCAGTTGGAGAGGGCTCAGACTTTTCTCCCCTGTGCTGTGAGAGGCTGTCGGGAGGTGCCAAAAACACTTCCCAGCGCTCTGGGGTGGTGAGGGGTGGGGAGATGAGTGTGCCCTACATGCATATTCATGCTCGTGGATTGGGAAATTTGCAGGACCCCCACAAGACCCGTAACCCACAAATGTGGAGGTAAGACTGTAAAAAAGATTGACCACCTTTGAAACACACCTCCTAGCTTTGCCTGCAGCTAAAGTAGGAAAATAAAGATTCTTTACCACTTATCCGTAAAAACAAGTGAAACATCAAGTATATTTTGTTTCACTTGTGAAACATTTTAAGTGGTTCTCCCAGCTGCCACACTGGGACAGACAGAAATGGGCTGCTGGAGTAATGTTCACAGTAATGTAATAAATGTGCACTTAGAGCTTCTCCACACATGGTCTAGGTCTCTTGCTCAGCAGAGGAGCACTTCTCATAAATTTCAATAGAGACTACACATTCTCTTGTATTTTATTCTACAAACAGATATTTATTCAAAATTCTTCCACAATTAAGACCATGTTTTCAAAAGTCTACCTCACCTAGCAGCTCTTGCTCTTCACTATATGGGTGGGTAGAAAGCCATGGTAGAGAAGCTGAAGCTGATTTTACAGGATCCAGTTGCAGATCCTGGTGGCACAGGTTTCACAGGTTATTCTGAGTTGGAAGGGACCCACAGGATCATCTAGTCCAACTCCCAGACCCACAGGCGTGGAACCATGGGCACAATGCTCCATCCATCCAAGCCACNTGGCTCATATTGAGTTTCCTGTCGATCATTACACCTAAGTCCCTCTCCACTGCACTAATCTCAAGCCACTCCTCCCACAGCCGACAGCAGCATGGCGGTGTTATGTCCAAAGTGAAGAATACGGCACTTAGCCTTGTTAAACCTCATACTGTTGGAGCCTGCCCATCTCTCTAGCCTGTCAAGGTACCTCTGAAGGGTCCTCCTGCCCTCTGGCAGTTCAACATTTGTCCCCAGCTTGGTATCATCCGCAAACTTGCTGATGATGGACTCGATTCCCTCATCCATATCGTCAATAAAGATGTTGAACAGTGCTGGGCCTAACACTGATCCCTGTGGGACTCCACTGATGACTGGCTGCCAGCCGGATGTGGCACCATTCACCAGCACTCTCTGAGCTCGTCCATCCAATAGTTCCTAACCCAGCATAAAATGTTTCCATCCAGTCCATGCTCTACGAGTTTCTCCTGAAGCTTATTGTGGGAAACTGTGTCAAAGGCTTCGCTAAGGTCCAAGTACACAATATCCACGGCCTTTTTTTCATCAACCAGTCGAGTCACTGGATCGTAAAAGGAGATCAGGTTGGTCAGGTTGGTCATTTCCTTCATTTGAACACTAGGTCCTATGTGTATGTATTTCCAATTGTAAAATAAGCCATACATCCAATTAAGAGGACAGTATCAAATTGGCATATCATGTCAATCCCATTAAAATCTCATTAGTTCATTACAAAGATATGTTTCAGCACAATGTTTCAGACTATGAGTAAAACCATAAAGCCTGTTGTTCTGTTTAAAATAACAGTCTGTGTTATTTTAAGAAGGATGCAGCATTTCGTTTGTAAGTAAAATTAATTCTGCTAGTAACATTTTTTTCTTTTACTTCAGCGACAGATTTTTCAAGATATAATCTGTCTCTTCACTCCAGTGAAACACTGTTTTGATAGAATTAATTTTAAATAACCTCCCAGCTTGTCATAGTTCAGTGCACTAATTACATCCTCACAACACAAACACAAGATGACGCTTCTTATACACGGGTCGTAGAGATGCCGGAGCCAGGGAAACACAGAAAGCAGTTAAGAAACAGTGTCTAATTTGTTCATCTTATTTTACAAACAAAGGTACAAAAGCACATTCCAGCTAAATGCTGAAATGCTACATAAGGATATAAACCTGCAGAAATGAGATACAGATAGCTAAGGATCTTTGTTCTTTTAATGTTAGAGTACAGAAGAATGGCAGAACTGCTTTATATTGTTAGCCAAGAATGTCCCTATAAATTAGCATTGGGCCAACACCGCTAAAATCTTCTGAAATTTATTCAGGCAATCTTTTTTTCTGATTAACAATAAAAAGAATCAAGACAATATTTAAGATTTGGGATTTTTTAGAAAAGCTTAGTTGATCACAAAAATTGCAATGCAAAAACTATTTAATGAGAAAATTATTTTTCAAATACATCATTTGTTCATTAAATATGAGAAATTGTCCAAGATTTTTTTCATATTTTAATTTTCCACAACTCAATTTTTTTAAAGTATTATTCACACCAATTTCAATTCTGTAAAAGCCATAGGCTGGGAATTTCAGAATGGGGGAAAAAGCAATTTTAAAATATTTTTTAAATAAATATTTGCAGAAAAATCAGGATTGGATCCTATATACATCCATATTTTTCTTCAATTTTACTTCCCCCCTAGCCTCAGGGAAGGGAACATCTGAGAAGCAGAGCTGCATCTCAGTCAGAAGGCACTGAAATCACAGTGCTAGGATTTAAATGCTGCAGTGTTCTATACATTAACTTATGATGGGAATGTTAGTTGGCAGATCCTTTATAAGCTCTTGTTAACTCCTTATGTTAATGTCAACATTTTGCCTGTTAAGCATCTATAAATCAATTCCCAAACTTCTGTCTCTGCTTACCTAGTATTTAATACATTACTACACTTAATATACATACCAAGTACTCAGAAGTAGAATCAAATCAGCTAACTCGATCTCCTGCCTGCATTTAGGTTAATCTGCTACAGTAATATCTCCCCCTTCACGAGTAATGGATCTTTTCAGGATCTCACAAAACATCTAATTCGCAAACACGCTTGGGTTACTAATATGCATACAGGCCACGCCCATCGCTCCACCCCCAGCCAACCAGGAGCACTGGGGAGTATTTTCCCCATGGGCTCTGACAGCACAGGGGAGCAAAGGGAAGCATTTCTGAGCCCCCTCTGCCTGGAGAGACTCCCCAGAGAATCCCTGGGCTTCTCTTTGGCCATGCTGCCACTTCCGCAGCCGTCGCTGGGCTGCCACCACCACTCATGCTTGCACTGCCTCCATGGTGGGGAAGCTCCACCATGGTGGCAGGGAAGGGCTGTCTCAGGGCTCAGGCTGGCACTCTTGGAGCCTGGGAAACCTTAACTTGTGGGCACATCCTGCCGATGCCCTGCCCCAGTACATAGCGCTGCTGTTTAAAGGGTTTTACCTCTCTTGGAAAACTCTGGTTTGGTAGAGAACTCCTCTAGATTTTAATATCTAAAAGTTAGGACTCTCATTTAAAGCAAAGTCCTAGGCTTTCTTTGTACTAAGTAGAAATTCAGGGTACCTCAGTGGTACCTGATTTTGGATAGGTTTAATCATCTTTTGGAAGCAGTTTTCCCTTTTGCACTAGCTTTTGAAGGAATCATAACTAGAGATTAGTGCTCCTAAGATTTAAGGTAAAACTCAGGTCAACTCAATTGGGGTCATTGGCTCCATAATCAAGTACAAACGCACTGTAATTACTTAACAGCTTTCAGAAAGAACCACTAGAACCAAGCTTTACAGTCAGCTGAGCGACAGAGAAAGTCAAATGCTTTTAGATGGTCATGGGAGAGAAGGCAGGGTATGTTCTCTAGTTGTATGAATTTTGAGAAACTGAAACTTTTTGTTAAAAGAAAGGGAAATAAGAAGAAGGAAGATTTCCGTAATAACTGATGAATACTGAGTTTGCGTGCCGCAGTCCAGTGTTTACAGCTTGCTCTGCATGATTTGGACCAGCTACAAAGAAATTTCTACCTTGCCATTAAGGTAAGGATTCTCTCTTTGTCTTAGACTGGAAATTTCATCTTGGACTTTAGTAGGTATATTGCATTTCACAGGAAACTTTTCAAAATTGCTACAGTCCTGACAAGTGCTCATGAGGATATTCCTATACCCACTATATGTGAGTTATTCCAAACCTCAGCCTCACACTGAGCTCCAGCTGAGCTGTTCCACAGCAAACATTCTAGCCGGTCAACCAAATAATGGGCTGTGCACTTCAACTCTTTAAAGTGGAAAGACAGCAATGTTTCTCTGCAGAGCAACACGTAACTGTATGGATTCCCTACAGGCTTTTCCACTCCCTTCTTCTTCCAAGCTAAATGCTATTAACACTGTCTCATGCTAAATAAATAAAAGCTTTTGCATTTTATACATAAGGAAGTCCTGGCCTGAAGCAACTTTCACAATTTAGGTGTTGGAATATAAGCAAATAACCCAACATCAAACCCTACATGCTCTGAAAGATGAGCCAAAAGAATATTTTCCAATGGACCAGTACAAAGTCTAAATCTGTTTCTGTCTCACATCTGAAAATTGCCCAGCAATGCACATGTACATCTCACTGGTGGGAAGATCATTGCACAAACAACCCCAATTTCATGAACGATGGGAATTCCTTTAACATCCCTGAAAGATATGCACATCTATTTTCATATAGTCACTTTTATTTGAATGTTTGAGTGGTTACCTATAAAAGTATGTGGAAGGAAAATCATTCACAGCTCCTAGGAAAGGAACCTCACAAACAGGTGAAATGTAGCCTTTATTTTCAATTTCTTTTGAGTTTTGGAAAAATATCAAAGTCTTCCTTATTATATATATAATTGTATTTCAAATGGTAAAAGAAGTTGCCTGGATGAAGGTTTCTTCTATTTCCAGAATTGCATGCTGTGCAGAAATATTTTAGTGGGAAACTGCAAAATTTCACATCTCAAGTGCCAGAGTTCCCCAAGAGCAAGAATTCTGGATGCCACAAAACTGAACTGAGCAGTGCTACCCCTCTGCTAGGGCAGAGTCAGCCGTTAGCCCTCTACGGGCTCTAGTATATAGACATCAGTCTACACAAATCTTTTTTACCCAGGAGCTCTTCCCACTCACTCCTACTAGCGCTGAGTGCTATGGGAAGCACTTTTAAATTGATGTTAACAATTCTAGTATACACTATAATATGGAGTAATGAGGGGAAAAACTTAAGTCTTTCTATGAATGGGTTGCTGTCTTTAATTTTCTTTGCTATCACAGAAGAGAATGGAAAATCATTGCATCTATTTCAATGAACAGATAAGTGGAACTTCGGAGGTCATCCTCACATTGCAATACGAAAGCTTTCAGAGGTTTCAGGTAGGAATCCATCTAGAAACTGTATATATTAAACAGAACACATACAAGAAAATAAACAGGTTGTCAGAATGCCTTCAAAATAGTAAAATTGGTAATCTAAAAATCCACAAATAACTGAAATTTGCACTCCATAAATCTTGAATTAGGTTCAACCATGGTGAATTGCACTGCCTTCTGGCACTAAGCCCTGCTAATTACTTCAATCCTCACTCGGGGAGTGGTGAGATTTAATACTATCATCAAAGTACATCCAGTCAATCCCCCATCAGCCATACAGAAGCCACAACTAAATTAGACATTGAAACTAGCCTCTTTGTTCTATTTTATACTCTTGGAATCCTTGTCAACTTAAATTACATGTGAATCAACACAAACTCTTAAAGACATAGCCTCTGGTAAAAACTTTCACCATGAGAGGGATTAAGCACAGAGGGCAATTAACATTCTAAGAATTAAGTGCAACTTAAAAATTGTACAAATGCTAATAAACAAAGTCATTAATACTTATTTTCTTTCTGCTATAAAGATTAATCAAAGGTCATAATCGTAAGGTCAGAATTCCTGTGATTACAACTCCATTATGCAGTTAACTTACCAAAACATTCATTCTCCTTTTCCTATAGACTGCCATATGGCCCTTAAGGAAGAATGGGCAATGTCAAAAGATTTTCCCTAACATCAGAGTGATATTCAAGAGCAAAACTCAGCAAAATCTACATGAAATTCATCATAAAATTAAATACAAAATGTGGAAGTATTTTCTAGTTTAAAAAAATAAAACAAAACAATCTTGTCTGCCAAAAATCTTTGAAATCACAGAATCAGTCAGGTGGAAAGGAACCACAGTGGGTCATCTGATCCAACCTCTCTGCTTAAGCAGGATCGTCCTGGAGCACATGGCATAGGAATGAGTCCAGACAGTTCTTGAAAATCTCCAGTGAAGGAGACTCCACAACCTTTCTGGGCAGAGAGATAATGCAATCTGCTCTTGATCTAGTACAGCTAAATATATTATCTGTACTACAAGTGGAGATGTGCCCCATACAGTTTAAATCTTCTATCTTTATGGCTTGTGAAGAGCAATGTGAAAATACCTAAGCTGTTCCTAAGAAAGTCAGCTCAGTCCTGGACCTGTACAGGTAGCACGCCACATAAAAAAAGGTGAAATAGCATCCATAGCCAAACTGGTTATCTTTATGCAGCATTGACCTGCACCTTCACACCATCTGGACTGTCTCCTCAGCTCAGAGCTCTCTGTGCCCAACAGCTAGCAAGGTCATGGACCATTCTTTTCTCTCCATTATTTCCTCCTGACAGGTTCTGATAGCCTGTTTTCTTCAATGTTCTGAATGAGCTATGATTCTGCTTTCTTTCAAGTGATTCTATCCTCCAATTTGGGCAGGAGGCACTATTTTCTTCTACTCAAACTAGGTGGTGAGATGCATTCTCCTTTTGAACCTCATCACAAGCTGCCTAGTGAGTAATATTCCTGTTGTAGTATCCCCTGGAGCCCAGCAGGAAGACAGACAATATAGAAGTAGTTCCTGGTGCAGAAAGCCCACGCCGTGGTATCAGACAAATGATATGGCTGAGGGCTAGACAGCATTTCAAATCTTTTTCAGAAACCACTTCTACAGCTTCTGGGCATGACACTGTCCTAATACACGAGCAGGTTACAAGTGTTCAGCAGCATATAAGTAAAAATACAGACATGCCCTAACACTCGCATTAACATCCCTTCCCTGCAATCTGGTGACAGAGTGAATGAGATAAGCAACCAGTGGAGGGTGGAACATGTCTTCATTTGAATGACAGTGAAGAATGGTCTTTTCTTCCTGAAACCACTGTATATACTAGAAGGCTACTCTGACATGGTCTTGACATTTCTCTGCACTTGTAATGCCTGAAGCAAGATACAGATTTAAAATCCCACTTTTTATCTTTCAAAGTATCTGGGTAACCATCTTCATTTGCTAAGTAGTGGAGACTTGACTTCATCTTATCTTCCCCTGAAGATCATACTCGTTTAGGAAAAATCCTTCAACTACTTCCCTTATCGATAATAAATAGTAAGAGTGGCAGTGTGCAAGTGGGTTAGCAGAGATGAAGGAAAGTTGTCTTCTTTCAGAAGGCAAAAGAAGATGGCCCTGAGGCTGTGGCCAAGTGAACTAAAATTCTAAATATTTTGTGGCATGATTTCCCTATCAAATACTGGATAATGAACAAAAGAAATGCAAACAATCAAAGAGAGAAATGAAGCCAGTCCAACTGTGCATGGGGCTGCATGTGACCAGCAGGTCACCTACTGTGTATGAAGACTTCTCAATGTCTTAAAATGCTTGTGGACCCCATATATGAATCCAGGGATTAATTTGTAACTGAAATTCATTGCAATACTTTTTGATTGTTGCAGGCCAAGAGCAAATATCAACAGCATAGAGATACATAATACCATGTTTCTCAGACTGGATTTCTAGGTCCAGGCATGGTAACATAACAGAGAGTTGATCATCTTTATCAAATTTTAACCATCTATCCAAGCAAACCTAGTGTGCAACAAACAGTTCTCAGACACAGATTCATGGTCTCTGGAATCAGTAGCAGAGGAGTACACACAAATTTGCACACACACATGTATTTCCACATTGCTTCAGCAGTACTGATGAAATTAGAAACTTTTTTTACCTAATTCAGAGAAAATAGACATGAAGGTTCTTGTCAGAACTCCTCCACATTTTAAAACATAACCCATACGAACAATTTCGGGGTATTTACTCTGGAATTAAATGACTGAGAAGTAATTCTTGTATATCAACAAGGCAAAATAGTAATGAACCTTTTGGAGTCTACAAGTCAAATATCATACAAATAAAAAATATTATACAGCACAAGTATTATTATTATTTTCAATATACCAACCTGACAAATTCATAAAAGTCCTTATCTAAGCCCCAAAAATAATATACGTAGTCTAATTCAATACTAATGAATTAAGGGAAAAATGAATAGGAAGAATAACCTTAACATTTTGCGACACTCAAACAAAAGTATTTGTTTATCAGCATATTAAATTTTTTTTGCAGGATATCTTAATCCAGGACATTGTCTTGATAGTTCTGGTAGGCTCTACTTCATAGCACAAATGCCAGATCAGCACTGCCAATTGCCTCTCTGTCGAACAGAGTGGAAAGGCAATTTTATGTGATAGCATGCTAAAAAAAAAAAAGAAACCGTGGAGATTGGCATGTGGAAATGTACAGAAATCTAGTGACTTAGATCAACTGCTCATTTAAGCATATGTCTTGAGGATGGAAAGGCAACAATATGCATGGAGACAGTGTGTTGCCTTGGCTAGAAGAAAAGAGGATTTGTGGGTACATTTCAGGTAGGAAGTAGAGTGCTTTGACCTCACACAAGAAATATTTAGGTTCCCACATAAACCTAGTGCTGAATTCTGAAGAATTATGAATAGCTTGGCCACTGATTCTTAGCCTTACTTTCTTCCTCTATCCAAATGGAAGAAAAAGGTCTCACCAACATGAAGTCATGGGGTAGAAAAAGGCAAAAAAATACGTAAGAACAGCATCTTGGGAAGCATCCTTCACAGAATCACAGAATATTCCAAGTTGGAGGGACACATAAGGATCGTTGAGTCCAACTCCCCAGCAAATGTCCATACAGGGATCGAACCCACAACCCGGGTGCCATGAGCACCATGTTCTATCCACCTGAGCCTTCTCAGGGTCCGGGAAGCCGTCATCCCACCCATAAATCATCTGGAAACCTCCAATTTTAGAAGGTGTTCCAACAGATGTAAAAGGCAGGGAGTTTGAATGAACATCAATGCATCAAAAGTGAGAAGCTACATACATAAAAACAGAACTCCGCTCTCTGAAACAGTCTATGAGGATGTGCGAATTCTACTACTGTAATTTGGAAGCCCTTGAAGCTCATTCTCATGCATTCACATACATTCTTTATAACCCCTAAACAAGAAAGGGCGCAGCTAGACACAGTAGATTGTACATAACCTGAAGATAACTAATTTTTTTTAATATGTAAATTAGCAGGTTGCTTCCCCTGTACACAGCNATTCTGTGATTCTGTGATAATATATTCGTCACAAACATAGATGAAAAATTGTATTTGGAGTCTCAAGGCTAAGTCTACATAGCATGTTCCCTAGTAGAACATCTAATTTTTTCACATGGCTGCTCAAAGCAACCACGAAGCATGCAAAACAGATAAGATCTAAGTTATTATTTCAGCTTTGAGTAGTCAATTTATATATCCTAGTTGGCAAATTGTTCTTCCAGATAACTCCTACTACTTAAAAGAGTATTTATCCCTAAATAAGCCATATTGTAATATCTCTTAGTATAAGCACTGGTACTTGCCACACCTTTATTTAGTACAGTGATCCCCTGTTACTCGCAGGCTGTTGGGTCTGGTCCTCCTTACACGAGTCATGGAATCCGCAAAGATAGCGAACCCACTACGTAGTCAAGTATGCCACGCCTGGAACCACGCCCCCTCCACTAATAAGGTCTGGAGGATGGTCCTGAGAGTGGGGCTTGTTTCAGATGTTTGGCTGTGCTCCGCCGGGGTGGGAGGAGAGCAGGGGGCCCGGCGCCGCACGAGCGGCTGGGCTGGGGCTAAGCAGACTGGGGTCACAGCAGGTTCTGCGCACTTGCCAGGTCCCACAACTCGCTGGAAAATCAACAGTGAGTATGCAGATCCCGCAAATTACAGATCGCAACTATGTGGAGGATCACTGTACCTCAACTGGGAAGACTACTCTTGTGTTCTGGTAACTGATGGAAAGAGTAGGAACTTCCAGAGATTGTGTCTCTCTCCTTTTTTCATATCTGTGTGCTCTTAACTTAACTTCAGTTGAGTGGCCAAAGTCAATCAGGAGAAATCCACATCCATGTCTTGTGGGAATAAGTTAGATTTAGATAAATATTTATTGCTTCAAGAAGCCCTTTTAATCATAATAAAAATCAAGTAGGTCAAAATTTATCATCAGATATGCTTGATACTCCATTTTAGTATTTTACAGTAGAAATGCCTCAGGCATATACCTGTGTGTCATAGGACTAGTGCGTCTGTAATGTTTTTACAAGGAGTCTTGTTATTTACTTATTTTTAATTTCTAAGTGTTCTTGTTACACCTAAGATCTTATATAACAATGAAAGCCAGTGGGTTCATCTCGAACACTTGTCTTCTCTTGACAAAGCATGCTATTATACTATAAGGAAGCAACTTCTCACTCTTTTATTAGCTAAACCAGCAATATAAACGAGAAATAAAATTTTTGGTTTATGGTCATTCTCTTCCAATGCTGCTGACAATGTGCTAGCGCACTTAAAAGAAATCATGATTTTGTACAAAGATAACTTGGGTTGCACCCCCTCAGAAAGAGACAGAAAGACATGTGGGAGAAAGAATGAAATTGAGTACATGGTGAAATAGGGAATACACATATCTGAAAGGATTCCTCCTGCTGATAGTCCTAATAATACCATTTCTGAGGACTGGAGTGCTGCTGTCTTTTCATACTCAGCTGCTGCAAAGGGGAGATTGGACAAGATAATGCTCTGAGCCATATCTGAGAACAATCACTTTTTATCCCAAAGAAGTTGAAAAGAGGATAAGAGGAGTAAGGAGAGAATGAATATCTTGCATGAAAGGAGATTAAGGAAAGAAAAAACAGATTTATAACCTTTTTCCCTATAGTAAAAAAAAAAAAAATAATCACAGAGTGCTTCTCCAAGGAGCACTTGGAGACAGACTGTGTTTAGATATTGACCGCAGCTTCCTAAGGATAGTCATGAACATGTTTAAACTGAGAAGTAACCATTTCTTTAAAATTCAGATTTCACAGTGGTTTCAAGCTCTTCATGATCTCTGAACAACTGATTTAATAAAAAGTCAAAAGAAACCCTTTTGACTTTGCACGGAAATGGAGAGGAAGAGCAGGCATCAACTCTACATGGGCACTGGCAGCCACAGAGCTCACTGTGCATCAATGCGTGAGCCTTTTTCCACTAGCAGGGCAAGCTGCCTGTTCAGCTTTGCATTGGGAAGGAGGAGGAACATATAGGAATAGTCAAGAGAAATCGAGAGATGGTTTAAAGAATTGCTCCTCAGTTCCCATCAGCCTGAGTTCCTTTATGACTCACTATCATTCCACCCCCTCGGCAGCAGATGGGAAGAAACTTGGGTTGATCCAAGAGGATTAGATATTCTTTAGACTTCAGCACCAAATGATTTCAAGACACAATAGCTGGACTCAAATAAAACTGGCTTTAAGTTTAGGACTGGAAGACACTTATCAATTTTTGGATAAATACAGAACAGAACATAGAGCAAAAGGTTGGTCATCTCAGGTTATACTAAGGTTTATGATTGACAGAATAGCAAAGAAGTTCATGCAATGTCTACAATAAAAACATGTTTTTGGAAGTCTGAAATACTCTGTGTCAGCAGATGTTTTGGGTAAATGATATCAGGATTTTACAGACTAATGTTACTGGATAATCTAAGCACACTCAATGCAGACATATGGCCAACACAGAGCAAGCCAAGACAATCTTTATGTCATTTAAGAAACCAAACAGATGCATACAAGGGCACATACAATACATAAATTTGCTTTTTGAAGCCGCATGAGGGCTCAGCAAACCAACACTGCTCCAGACACTTGGCAAGTGCCACTAATACAAATAGAAATGGTGAACCCAAATGCTAAAAACTGTTGCAATATTTGTGGCATACAACAGGAAAACATGAGACTTGCCCTGTGTTTTCTTTTCAGCTGTGATGTGTCACCAGTCAGCCTGGCACAGCTGCAGTACAGATGTGTTCTATGCCATTCTGATGGCATATATTTCCCACACTCTGTAAGATAGTTTTCTCTGTCATTCAGCTGAGATTCCAGCAAGATAAATGGGTGGGTAGAGGGGGCAGATGCTATTATTTCCCTTGTCAATGGAGAAACAAGAGTCAAAACTGTTCATCTTCTCTCGTAGCAGCAGCTGACCTCTCCACCAGTGCATGGTTGCAAGCTGGTCATCAGCTCGTGAATACCTATTGGATTAATTGCAGCAGAAATGCTTTAATGCCTGGCAATAAAATCTATTGTAGCCTTAAAAACAAAACAAAGCAAAACAAAAAACCCTCAGGCATTATTATATGTGATGGCGATAGAACAACCTATTTGTTAATCATTTTGCATGCAGTTTACATAGAGAAATTTCACCTTGCGGGTTGTTTACATACTGTTCAATTTAACTGCTCATTGGGCACTTGCTATTCACAGCATGTATCAGCTTGTGCAAAACACAGGGTGTTCTTCCTATTGCCTCATAAGATTTCTGAAGATTTTGGACAGAGTTTGTACATTTCTCAGGCTAGAAGGGTGGCTTTATTTAGTTTCACCTTATGCATACCACCGTCCATAGCTGACAAAAGGTCTTGTCCATGTACAAATATGAGTATTCATATGAATCCCAAAATACAGTGTGAACAAACCCCCTCTTGTTCTACAAATACAAATTAAATGAATATGGTCACATCAAGAAATTGCTCACAGTCTGAACGAACAATATTTGACACATGCATTATTCAAGTCATTCTTTCTTAGACAGGACAGTTCACTCTTTCAATTATCTATTCCCAGATGCTGAATTCATCAGGCCATGGGTAGTCAGCTGTAAAACAAACTGGGCCCTCCAACAAGAACAATCCAACTCTACGTCAGTCTGGTTGCATATGATCAGCATAACCATGTGGAGTCACATGGGTGCATTAGAAGGCATTCAACATATGTCTGCATCTTCCTACACAGCAGAAAAATATTTCAAAGGAATCAGAGAATTATCACATGGGTTGGTTTTGGCTGCCAGGGGAATGTGTCATTTTGTGTAACTTATTTATACTCAAAATAATACTTGTGGATTAGCAACTACAAAATTATTCTTTCAGCACAAATTTTGGAAAAAGGCAGATGTATAATTGACTTGAAAATGTAAACACTCTGGTCATCTTTTAGCATGAAATCCAGGAACCAAAGTCTCTTTGAAATTCAGTAAGACTTCAGGCTCTACAAGCTTACAACTAGTGCTTCAGATAATTCTGCTGATAGATTAGATAAATGGCAAGAGGAAGAGATATTCACAAATGTTAACTTGAGCCCAGAGACAAGCCATTCAAGGGCCGCCTACAGAAACATGCATTTTCCTGCTGCTGATACAGGGAGCTTGGGGAGACTAAGAGATAACCAACTTCCAGAGTGCCATTCAAGAAATTGGCCCAGGTTCATTCTTGCCATTCAGATGTAACTTCATAATGAAACAATGATAACCGAAAAGGGTCTCTAACACTCATTTGCAATGGCAAAATGAAACGTGCACATCCTCTGCCAGGTGTTTTTTTGGACTGTTGGAAGGGGTCCAAATAATTAGCTACTCACCAGATGGGTCGCAAAGCACAAACAATTTAATGTGTCTCTTGGGTACAGGCAACTGACTTTCAGTGATGTAATAACATTAACATGTGACAGCATTTAAGTTGTCAGCAATTTGAGAACTTAATTTTGTAGTTTGCAATCTGCAATGGTTTTATTTTCATTAAAACACCTACAGAAAGGAGACTGCGAATACAGCTGGCAGAGGGAGAAACTTGGATTCCCACTGGGACACACAGACTTTACCTCATTGCCAATAAAGCACCTGAGACACTAAACAACGAACTGGAAAACATCACCAGCATGTATGAAAGCTATTTTTATTAATTTGTAAGATTTTCAATGTCCTTAACTAATTAAAAAAACAAGTCTGGGAAATTTTATCCTCCACCCCAATACGTGGTGATTGGTTTACAGTCTTTCCAAGTAATCACTGAAATAAGGCTCACAATTCACATCTAAGCTTCATTGTTACCCAAAGCATGACCTGACTGAGACAACCAAAGCTTTCTAGAGAAGAACATTTCTTCTGGTAGCTTATTTTTCAGCATCAGGCCTCCCACATTTGCTAGGATGAGGAAATGTGAAGGAGTTTGTCCAGTGTAAAGACATATTTGAGGCAAACCTGAGAAACCGTCTTAGTTGATTTTTCTTAAATAAATAATGTGAAGTCCTCTGCCAGCTGTCTGCACATCCAAGAGGAAATGGCAATATATTTTACTTAGAGCAAAAATTGCTGAGTCTTAAGCTTTATGATTCACCTGAGCAAAATTGCCAGGTCTTGCAATTTGCTCAAAGAAAAGTGTTTTTTCCCAGAACCCCAGATCTTTGAGTCATGGAGTATATGAGAATTTCAACTTCTATCTTAATGAATAAATAAAAGCAATTTTCCATCTCTCCTGCTTAAACAGAAATATTTGGAATACACAAATGTGGTGGCCCCAAGGGCTTCAAAACCAGAAGACAAACAAGGAATGTATCATCTCATAAAAGACATAATAAATGCCAAGTCACTGCATTATTCCTGGGACCTAATACTTAGTTTCTGGGGACCTGGTGCTAGCAAACCGGTCTGTATAAAACTAAAATCCCACCCAGATTAATCCCATTCCCTGCCCTTCCCTGCACTTTTAGGCCTCTAGACTTTACTGGCCCAACTGAATCCTCTATTTGTAACAATCCAGTTTATCATCATGGAAATAGCTTTTGTTCCAAACAAATTGTGATTGCAGGTAAATACTCAGCAAAGAACTTGATTAATTTTATTTCACTAAGGTTTCCTTTGTAATAAACCAGAAAACATTTACATGGGCAAGGCCAGTACTAAACACAACCAGGTTTGTTCATTATTTTTTAACCTCTGCTCCAAGCTTCTTCTTCCAATTAAAAACTCTCACTGGCTACCACGGCATCCAAGTTTACTTATTAGATTCCATTAAGCATTTCAAGAAATCCAGTGCCTGGTATAGAGATTGCTTTCTTGATAAAAATACTCCAGTATATTTTCATATATGCCTATGCAACCAAGGATCCTGATTTCCATTCACTTTAAATCATCTGGAAATCACAGAAAATATTCTCTGTGTCTCCAAGTTACCCCAAGATATCAAAGGAAGCCATGAACCATGAAATCAATGGCAGAGTTGAAGGGCTTCTTTCTACCTTGACTTTGTAGCATCAAGATGCTGTGGAACGACCGTGTGTATAAAAGGGAGTGGCAAACTGCACATCAGACCTCTCACTTGGCAAGTTATGACATTCCCCAGGGAGTAAGAGCAGTGCAATTAAGCTCCTAGTTTAAAAAATTAAGAAAATATTTTGTTATCATTCTAGCAGAATTTCACCTTTCCTATTTTTTTACATAAGAGTTTGTTTTGCATCCTAATTCTGTAAACTATAACAAAATTTTAATTTAAAATAGCAATTCAAGAATATTAGCCCTTAAGAAGTCTCAGGAATCAGTTGTCTTTTTCCTGTATCCCTTGAAGAAAGGTAAGATAACTGCAAAATTACTCCAAAATATGTGACAGATGCAAATTTTTGTAAAACTAAAAACGCTTGGTATCGGATATGAGGAAAGGGCTGCAGAAAGCTCCTAAACAATGAAAATCAATTTGGCAAACACTAAATTACTCAATTCAAAATTATATTCTTAATACCAACTTCCAGATGCATCTCATTACATTTAATTAGTGACTTTTCCTATACCTACTTGTTGTATGTTCCCTGCCACATGCTCAGCAGGCTGGTAACTCTGTTTACCTAACTGGGGATCTAGTGTAGTGACAGAGCAGTTGTCAGCAACTCCTGGATCTAATGTTAGAATGTCAATGGTTGCCAGAGGGAAGAAGAGAATAATGAATTGCTATCTGTGTTGACTGAATAGAAGACATACATGGGGTAACAGAGCAGCAAGGGAGATTTATTATTAACTTTAGCTAATTATTCTAATAAGGACACAGAGTCTTGAGGTCTCAATCTTGTTATGCCAAGAAGCCTGCTAATAAAGCCTGCATAGAAGAGAAATACTATTTTGTTGAGCCTGACTTTCTGCAGTGGGAAGGTCTGAATGTGAGAAAGAGTCTGATTCTGAGTCTATGCTTCAGAAAGGAATTTTGTGTTAGCAATAGATTGCATACACTTGTGAGCATGTGTTGGTGTGTGCATGTGTGTGTGTAAGATTAAGAGGTGTGAACTTGATGAGAAAGTGTGTGAATTGATGAAGAAAGCCATAATAATAAAACGCACATGAAGACCATTAAATGTCTACTAAAATAAATAAATACAATAAAATATCTGGAATCTATTTTCACATTAAAATTAACTGAAGATGAGGACTGGCCTTGATGTGTGAATTACTATTAATAGCTTCCTGAGGACAATCTGAAACCAAGAAATCATTAGAGGCAATCAGAGCACATATGCTGAATAACTAAGCAAGCATCTCTAGTACTTTGAACAAAAGCTATTTAAAATAAGAGGCTAAGTAAAAGTACAGAAAAGGCAAATGACTGATCCAGCAAAATGTTTCATGATTCATTTGTAATGTATCTTTCTTTGCCAAAACCTAGAAACCTACACCATTAGAAAGCTACTTGTTTCCAGCTCCAATAAAAATGTTCTAGACTATGCGTAGCAAATGAAGTAGCCAAGCCCTTAAAGTCTTGCCTTAATCAGCCATCAGCGATTACTGGGTGGGAGGGGAAAACTGTTAGGATA
Organism: Pitta sordida; assembly: GCA_013390025.1. NCBI lineage: Eukaryota > Metazoa > Chordata > Aves > Passeriformes > Pittidae > Pitta > Pitta sordida. Next base: position 1,638 of record WEKX01012300.1, on the reverse strand, counting down.
TACCCTTCCCTTTGAGTACCCTGTAGCAGCTCTGGTCCTGGTTACGTTCACATCTTCTCGTTCGCAGCATCATGCTGGAAACATTCAAACCTGGCCATTATTGGGATGAATGCAACAATGCACACAAAGTATGTAACACCTATAAGGCACTCAACTTCTCAAGTGAAAACAGAAATTAGAGGATGTCAGGGTTAGTCGGCCAAAGACCTGCCAAGGTAAAGCTCACGTGCTTACCATGGTGGAAGCCACAACTGGGTGGTTGGAAACGTACCCTGTCCCACATGCAACAGCTCGGAATACCATCCTGGGCCTGCAGAGACAAGTCTCGTGGTGACATGGTACACCTGAGCAAATTGACTCCAACAATGGGACTCACTTCAAAAACAACCTAGTGGCTGCCTGGGCAAGGGAACATGGCATTGAGTGGGTCTTTCATATTCCTTACTATGCATCAACCTCTGGTAAGGTTGAGAGGCATAATGGACTTCCGAAAACCACTTTGAAAGCATTGGGGAAGGGGACCTTCAAGAAGTGGGACCAACATCTCTCTGAGGCCACCTGGTTGCTCAACACCAGAGGTTCTACCAACCGAGCTGGCCCTGCCCAGTCTGAGCCCCTCCACACAACAGACAGTGATAGGGTCCTGGTGACCCATCTGAGGGGGCTTTTGGGGAAAGCTCTCTGGGTTAATTCTGCTTCCGGCAAAGACAAATCCATTTGTAGCGTTGTTTTTGCCCAAGGCCCCAGGTGCACATGGCAGGTGATGGAAGAGAGCGGAGAGACAAGGTGCGTACTCCAGGGATGCCTGACCCCTGCCTTACATGCATACAGAAGAGTTTATTTTCATTCATGTTAACATATACATGAGCATGTTTGGTTCTTAAGGGGAGGAAATGGAAAAGATTCAGGGGTGGATAATGTCATGGATTAACACACATGGATCTGGCTTTCTTTTTGAATTTTTTCCATTTTCTCCTGGGCTGGGGGGTGGGGCAGTGGTGCAGCACGGCTCTCCCCGTGCCGTGGCCTTTCCCCCACCCTCGCTGCCGCTGGAGTGCTGTCGACCACGGGGAGTGTACAGGTGGGAGGCTGATGCCGGTGGCCCGGAGCACATCCGCCCGGTTCCCTGCTTGGGCCAGGGGCAGCCATGTGGGGGTCTGGAGGTTGCCATGATGATGACATAAACATTGGGTCTTATGGAAGACAGACGAGATTGGCAGCTCGGAGCGTTACCTCATTGGACAGAGAGGACACTACTGGGGAGGAAATGGGTGAGCTTTTAAAAGCTACAATGCGAAACAGACCGCTCTTTCTCACCCTTGCTTCACCCACTGGAATCTCTGCCGCTCCGGCGCCTCGCTCCTGCTGCTATTCCTCCCAGCTGAAATTGTGGAATATCGGCACCATCCGCTGCCCCTCACTAGCACCCGTTCTTCCCTGGCAATAGCCATCGGACATCACTACCATTTTTATTCATATTTTGTTGTTGTTGGGACTTTTCTTTCGGGGATTGGAGTTTTTGATGAGGCTTGGAGTTGAGGGATTTTCCATTGCACTGGGAGTGGTGTTTGTCACGTCTGGGACGGGGGAGTCCTGGTTTTATGTTCCGTGCTGTTGATATCACTTGCACATAAATTA
>WEKX01012299.1:40330-61353 GCA_013390025.1 Pitta sordida | reverse complement strand
CTGTGGAAAGGGGCGTGGCCTGGACGAGCCAATGGGGAACGTCGGACGGAGCGGGGGCGGGGCTCTGGGAGGGACGAGGTGCCGGGGCGGGGCCCGGGGTAAAGGGGCGGGACCTGGGGCGGGACAGGAGGGAATGGAGCGGGCACTGGGAATGGAGCGGGATTGGGAGTGGAGCGGGCAGGGATCGGGAGTGCAGGATGTGATCCCCAGCCCCGGGCGCAGGTCGGTGCCCACCCGGACCATCGTTCACAGAATCACAGAATCACAGAATCACAGAATCAGTAAGGTTGGAAAAGACCATAGAGATCATCAAGTCCAACCTATCACCTGTTACCTAATCTAATCTAGTCAAACCTGTTACCTAACCTGACCTGTTGCCATCCTGCTACCAACACATCATCCTACCTATAACACAATCCCTGCGGGAACAGCACACACACACACACTGGCCCCTGGTCCTGCCGAGCCCAGCCCGGGGAAAAATGGGCAAAGAGGCCAAAAATTCCCCCTGGAAACCCCCCACGTGTTCCCTGGAGTAACCCCCGGGCTCTTCTGCAAGGCCACCCCCCCGTGACAGGGGACGGTCCCCACCCTGCAGGGACCCCCAAAGTCCCTCTGCAGCTCTCCCGGGGTCCCTTTGGGAACCCCGAACCACGGCGCTTGTCCCGCAGCCAGCGGGGAGGGTACAGGATCAGGGGATGCATAAAATCCAGTGCTTTTCCCTCTGTTGCTATTTTCAAGTCCATTCCTTTCGGGACGTTCAGGGAGCGCAGCTGGGAATCGAATGTCCCCGTGGAATTTATTGGCAGAGGTGCAAGGAGGGATGTGGGTCCCTGGAAGCGTCCAAGGCCAGGTCAGATGGGGTTTGGAGCCACCTGGGATGGTGGAAAATGTCCCTGGCTTGGAATGAGATAATCTTTTAGGGTCCCTTAACACCCAAACCACTCTGTGACTTGAGGATTAAAAACCAAACTCAAGGCTGGGAACGCCGAAATCCAACGTTTAGCCTGACACTGAGAGGGAGAAGGGCTGTCTGCAAACCCTCCGAGCTTCCAAGGAAACGTGGCAAGTGGATAAATCACAGAAATCACTCTCCAGGGTGACAGCAAACCCCAGATTCCTCCTGAAGGAATGCTGCCTGCACTGGCCACAGCCCCTCCCCAAAAGGGGCCACTGGATTCGAACCACAGGTCTCTCTCACCTGGACAAACTCCAGTTCCTCCCCTTTATCTCTGAGGAGGAACAAAGAGTGGAAACCAGATCCCCAGGCGTTTCTGCCTCTGTTTGGGGGGTGGTGAAGAGCTGCCTGGCGTGACTTCAGTGCTGCACGTTCAAGGTTGTTCAGTCCCTGCACGATGGAAACAGCCTGGAAGTGTCCGTGCAGATGCCACCAGGCAGGTTTGGGTGACGGCCTGTCCCGGGCAGCTGCCCATCAGAAGGATTGCAGAGGGGTTTAGACACCATGACCTGAATTTTTATACTCACCTCTGGTGCCGAGTTCAGCGTGAGTTTGGCCAGCCTGTTACCTGTGTGTCTCATTAATGCTGGCAGTTCGGGTGATTTCAGTATCTGAGGGTGATTTGGAAGTCTAATTAAGGACATTTTAATTTCATAGATGTATGCAAAGAGTCATCATAAGGACGATTAATTCTCCTCTTACAGCAGTTTGTAGTGATCCACACCATCAATTTCTCCAAAAGACAAGAGGGGTCTCTCCCAGGCCTGGGTGTAACTTAAAATACAAACATAACTCCACTGCTGCCTTCACTCCAGTGCTGACATGGCCTGGGACCAGCACAGGATTAATCCTCCCTCCACTGGGAAGCCTTTGGAATGGATCCAGAGCTAAACACACTTTCCGTTCTCTAGAATATACCCAGAACTCCTAAAGTGCTGCTCACCTTATCCTGGCTGAGGTGGAAAAGGTGTTTTCCTGTGCCTCCCAATGCCCAGGGAGGGTGGATGCTCTGGGGAGCTCCTCAGCTGCAGGAGAGTTACCTGGGCCCTCCTGGAGTGTCTGGAAGTGTCCAAGGCCAGGTTGGACGGGGCTTGGACCACCCTGGGGTAGAGAGAGGTGTCCCTGCCCATGGCACAGGTTTGGAATGAGATGATCTTTAAGGGCCCTTCCAACCCAAACCGTTCTAAGATTCCATGATTCCATACAGCTCCCTTGCAATGATGTTACCCCTGCCTGGGCCCCCATGTGTTCACCCCCTCCATGGCCAGGGTGCTGCCTCACTGAGGGACTCACTGTAAGGCCAGTGTTAGCCCTGACCACGTTGCAACCCCCGGCTGATGTGTGGGAGTGGGTATCTCCCAGCTCAGAATAAAAGATCGTCAAAGATAGCCCTGAAATCAGATATTTCACTGAGTAAAAGGAGTAAGAGGTGCACTAGAAATGTTCCTGAGGAGATGACACAGGGATGGGTTTCACCTCCTGCCTTTTTCCATCTTCCCGCCACGTGCATTAGGGAAAATGCTGAGCTTTGTACTCAGGAGAATTTGGTTTGAACCTCATCTCTTCCAGAGGAACCTCTGAACACTCCAGTGGGAACCATCCTTTTCTTTTGGGCTCATTTTTAATCCTGTGGAATCAGCAACGTTTGGGGCCTCCTTTCCTGTATTTGGACACTGCCTGGGCTCGTTTTTTCTCCTGTGAAATCAGCCACGTTTGGGGCAGGGCCCTTTCCTTCCTGTATTTTCACGCTGCCTGGCACAGCCCAGCCCTGGTATCGGTCAGCAAATGTTGTACAACCCCCTGGGGGACGGTGGGATGGGATGGACAGGACGTTGTGAGGAGAACGACACTCCTCTTGTGCAATAAACCACAGATCTGACGAACTTCACCTCATGGTCCTGCACAAATCATCCTGTTCTGTGTTCCCAATCCCATGGGAGCCGCTCCCCACTGGAGGAGGAAGATGCCAACCCACAAACTGGGCTGTGCACGCCGGGAATTTTAAAATAATCTCATGGCAGGGGGTACAAAGCATGAGGGAGAGAAGTTTGGAGCACAGGTGTGATGAGGAGCAGCTGGAGGGGCTCAACCTGGAAAAAAAAGGAGCCTCAGGGGGGACCTTCCCACTCTCTCCAGGAAGGGGGAGACAGGTGGGGGTCAGGCGCTTCTTCCACATAACGAGTGACAGGACAAGAGGAAACAGCCTCAAGTTGCACCAGGGGAGGTTTAGATTGGAAATTAGGGGTGACCAGGCTCTGGCACAGCTGCCCAGGGCAGTGCTGCAGCTCCCGTCCCTGGAGGGATGTAAAAGCTGTGGGGATGTGGTGCTTGGGGACATAATTTAGTGTTGGGTTTGAAGAGTTGGACTTAGAGGGTTTTTCCAACCTCAGTATTCTGTGACACTGTAGGTTGTGCAGTGAGGATGCATTTGGGTCATGATAACCCACAATGGGTTAAGGAGGGCTCACCAGCCTCTGGAAGCTGAGAGCTCCATGCACCATCTGCTTTTCCTTGCTCTGCTAAAGCCTCCTAAGAAAACCCCCAAGCCTGTTGAGCAGGAGAAGCACGGGCAGAAAGTCTCCAAGCAGAAAGAAAAGCAGCTCAGCCAGTGCCCTCTGCCAAATGCCCAGAGATTCCTCCTGCCAGACCCCTAAATGCCCGGCCATCTGCCTCCCTCTGCCCCATAATCTCTCCTGAAGAGCTTTGCCAAGGAGCTTGTGTGTCCTCAGCGGGAGACAGGGCTCTTCCCATGTCCTTCTTTCCTGCCTGGAGAGCAGGATCACAAATTTGCTGGGACTCTGGGCACTCCTCCTGCATCTCCCTGAAGGACCCTGGGGCACGGGGCAGCCCCTGGGGAGCAGATGTTTCTCTCCCGGCACTGGTGGGGCCACATGTCCCAGACTGGAAGGGATTTCCACAGTTTTAGGCTTTTCAGGGAGCTGGCTGTGCCCCATCACATGAGCCAGCAGGGTTTTGCCTGTGAAATCCAAGAAGTAATTGGCTGCAGAAGAGCAGAGAATCGGCCTCCATATGCTGCAGTCCCATGACCATTTGCCTCTTGGATGAGCACCGGTGTTTTTCGGGGCTCTCTCTGTGCTTGTTTCCATCCCTGAAATAGATTTTGATCCCATTGTCCAAACAATCAGCTGCTTCACCCTCTGATGTTTGCCAGGGAAGGGGACTGAAAGAGCAACAAGCACAAGGTAAAAGGTGTTTGTGGCTGAAAATCATCTGTGATTGCAGCGTCCACATCCACAGGGGCAAATCCAAACCCCGAGTCCAGCTGGCCAGGCCATGGACAGGATATTAAAATCTCCCGTCTTTCTCAAAAACAAGGATCCACAGTGGGCAGCTTGCTGGGGATTAGTGTCTGTTCTAACTCCTGAGCTCTGCCTACGAGCCAGTTTGTCCAGATTAAAAGTGTTCCCGGGCTTGGGAGAAATGTCTTAGCCAGGTCCTGGCATTACTGGGGGCTGGAAAAGAATGAGGAAGAGGAGGAGAGGAAAAACCCATCCAAAGGGAAGCAGCTGAATTATTGTATTTATGCAAAACCTGCTAAAACAGCAGGAAAGTCAGATGAAGCTTCTTTCTATGGTGTTTTCCACTGAAGATATGTCAGCTGCCAGCCACACTTCTGCCCTCAACCCCCACAGATCGGATTAATCCTTTTGACAGCTGGGAAAAGGGAACCTCCAGGTGTGGGAGACCTTCCCAGGGAGTTCTCCTGATACCACAGCAAGTCCAGATTGGGGTTTTAGCAGCCAGAGAGTAAGTGTGGGCAAATCTGAAGTGAGACAACACGAAGAGAGGCTGGGAAATGTCTGGACAGTGAAAAGCAACTCGGGATTTGTTTTCTCCTCACTTTGATAAAATCCTTTCTTGTCCTGGAATTATCCAGGCACTCATCAGGAACAAACCAACAGGTCTCTGTGCTCTCAGAGGATCTTTAGGGCTGACCAAGCGAAACACAGGGCGATGCCAAAGTTGCATGTAATTATTTCTGAGTGAGTGAGAACAATCCCTCAGGTACAAATAGTCCCCAAACATTTCCCCAGCACTTATCAGGACCCAAGAGCAAAGGGTGGGATATCTGAGATCATCTGCACTTGGCATTTTCAAATTTTGGGGGACACAATTCCTTTTATTGTTTTTTTATAGACTCAAAAAATGCTGAATTTCAAATTAACTTGGGCCACTGATAGATTTTTCATGTGTTGATGTGCCATGATCTGATATTTTAGGGATAATTTTGAGAGTTTGCCTCTGGATATGATTTAACATTTGGAGGCTCTGAGATCTCTCAATCTGGAGGGAGAAAAAACAGAGAGAAAGAGGATTTGGTGTCAGAAAAGGGAAACCTCTGTAGTCAAAAGGATTTCCATTGAACAGCAGTGCAGAATAGAAGGAATCAATGAAATTATCTTCACCAGCACTTGGGTTTAAATTGAAAGATAATTAAAGAGATATTTATACAGTGACTACAGGTTGCAATAGAGATACCTGTGATTTCTCTGGAGCCCACAAGAAAGAATTATTGTAAGACCCCCATGGAAGAGGGATTGGAATTAGATGATCTTCAAGGTCCCTTCCAACCCAGACCATTCTGTGATTATATGTTTATGTCATTGTGGTGAACAGGACATTTCTACCTCTTTCTGAAAAGGCAGATGAGAAAAATGTGAGGTGATAAATTGTTAATGAACTGGTATTATTATTATTATTATTATTATTATTATTATTATTATTACTCTGTGGTGCTTTGCAAACACACTTTTGTGTGCATGGGATATGGGTCAGGTTCTCTGTGTCCTGGGAAGTGCTTGTGTTGGGGGAATCCTTTATGACTCCAAAACTGTGAGATCATTCCTGTGAAAGCTGGATCCTGAATTGCCTCTTGAAAAGTATAAATGAATCCATCTTCAAAAACAAACCATCCAGAACTTGATGAAGACTTGATCAGAGCTTCTGTTGAAAAAAACACCCAAAGGGTTTTATGCAGAAAAGTCACAGAATCTCCTGAGCTGGAAGGGATACAAAAGGGTCATCCAGGCCAACCCCTGGCCCTGCACAGACACCCCAACAATCCCCCCCTGTCCCTGAATTATCCAAACCCTCCTGGAGCTCTGGCAGCCTTGGGAAGTGCCCATTCCCTGAGGAGCCTGGTCAGTGCCCAACCACCCTCTGGGGGAGGAACTTTTTTCTAGACCCTTTTTCAGAACTGGTGAAACCTGGCAAGTTGCCCCATAAAAAATTCCAGCCTGTTTAATTAGTTCATCCCTACGAAGTAAACAGGCTTGTCATGGTTAAGGGACTTCAAAACTCATTTTTACATTCTCTGTGTATCCAAGTGCTGTGGTTCTGCCACAGATACACTTGACAGAGCTTTGGTCCTTCATCACAGCCCTGATGGAGAAAAATCTCCACAGTAGTTTTTGGAGATAACATTTCACAGTGGGTTGAACAGACAATGACTACGGTACCTGAGGAACCATTTCACCAACTCCAGGATGCCCTTTTGATGCTGAAACCCACCAGCCTTGAGTCTCACACAAAAACTTCAAAAGTTTTGCTTCAGTAGACGGGGAGACCTACACTTCATTTTATAGAATCCTTGAATGGCCTTGGTTGGAAGGGACCTTAAAGCTCATCTCATTCCAACCCCTGCCATGGGCAGGGACACCTTCCACTATCCCAGGTTGCTCCAAGCCTCGTCCAGCCTGGCCTTCATAACCAGGGAAGATAGATTTCCTTGTCAGGAGCTGGAACCACACACCAGTGTTGTCAGTTCAGCAGTGACGGCTGAGGTTGTGCTGAGCACTGAAGATCAAACCTGAAAAAGCTGAACTAGGATTTGTTAGGCAGAGTGTCTAGAGCAGCGTGAGGTATGAACCACTCTTGTTGGGGAAAAAAGGTGTGCTCGCTGTGGGAGTAAATGTTCTCTCTGTTGGATGCACAGAAGTGAGAATCTCTTCCTCCAGAATGCAATTAATGATCCCAGTTAATAAGGAACAAGTGGCCAGAGTACCTTGCTTGTGTGTGACACAGAGATGAGAGGCAGAGCAGCCCAGCAGAGTCAGACAAGCTCCTACGAACTGAAATGCCTTTTGTTCCGCTCCCTGTTGCAGGGAGTGGGATAGATTTAGAGCAATGACTTGTCATTTCAGAAATCAAAAGGGACATGGAGAAAGGGAGGGATGGAAAAAAAAAATCCAGCTGTGCTGTAACTCACCAGCAGGGCTGGAGCAGAGGAAGAGTCTCTTCAACTGTAAGATCAGAGACAAAGCACAGCTGCTGTTGTAGAAATGTGGCTTTTTTTCAGAGGTTTTGGTGGTTTGTTTTTTTTTTTTTTGAGATTGTTTACAAGGGCCTGGAGTGACAGGACAAGGGAAAATGGCTTCAAACTGACAGAGAGAAGGTTTAGTTTAGAGATTAGGAAGAAATTCTTCCCTGTGAGGATGGGGAGGCCCTGGCACAGGTTGCCCAGAGAAGCTGTGGTTGCCCCATCCCTGGAAGTGTCCAAGGCCAGGTTGGACAGGGCTTGGAGCCACCTGGGGTAGTGGAAGGTGTCCCTGTCCATGGCAGGGGGTTGTAATAATATTGTCTTTACTGTCTCTTCCAACCCAAACCACTCTGTGATTCCATGATCTTCACAGAGGTAATATACAAAACAACGAATTCACCTGTTTCTGAACAGAGGAAGACAAAACTCCCTGATGCTACTTATTTGGACAGGCTAAGTTTATAAATAAAGTTTAGTTATTAAGAGAGAGATTAAACAACAATAGAAGCCATGGTGTCGTCATTTTTGGAGATCTTTCACTCATGACTGGATATTCTTCACCGGAGGAAATTTTCACCATGAGCCCAACTCCGTGGCTTGCGAAAGCCAGAAGTTCTGACGACATTTGTTGCTCTTTCTCTCTTCAATCCTCAGAGCTGCTGTGATCCTGAGCTACCCTAGGGAGCGCCCACACTCCAGTTTAAACAACTCCCGAAGGGTTGGCACAGCCCGGGAGCTGCCGTGTCCCAGGACAGGCGGCCGCAGTTTCACCAAACCCCAAATTCAGGGTTTACCACACGCCAAGGACCGCGCCCTGTAGGTATTTTGGGGAGAACCACATTGCTTTGGGAGCTGGAAGCAGTTGGAGGTGGTGATGGCCAAAGCAGGCCATCCTTTTCCATCCCCCTGCTGCCCAGCCTGAGGCTCGGCTGACTCAGATGTGCCGAGGGTTTGGCTTCGAGTTTTCAACTGCAAAGAGTCAGAGGAGTCAGGAGATCCCAGTTCCCTTTGCTGTGTCACCATTCACCCCCCTTGTCTTTCCCTCGTCTCAACTGAATTAACCAGGAGCAGAGGGAAAGGAAGGTCTCCAGGGCACCACGAGCACAGGAACAAATGACATAATTTTGGGATGGAATCCTAGAATCCATAGATTTGGAAAAGACTATAAATCACGAAGCCCAACTGTTAACCCAGTGACCCAGTGTTCACCACAAAGCCATGTCCTCAAGTTCCACATCCACACGGGTTTCAAACATTTCCAGGGATGGTGACTCCACCACGGCCCTGGGCAGCCTGTTCCAATGCCTAACAGCCCTTTCAGGGAGAAATTTTTTCCAAATATCCAAACTTTCCCTGGTGCAACTTGAGGCCAGTTCCTCTCATCCTGCCCCTTGTTCCCCAGGAGCAGGGAGGGCCTGACCCTCCCCTGGCTCCACTCTCCTGTCAGGGAGTTGGACAGAGCCAGAAGGTGCCCCCTGAACACCAAACCAGGTGCCACGGGCCCTCTTGGAAGAGCTGGGTGAGGCCTTTTATCTGATTGTGTGAAAATTCCCACTGGAATGATTTCACAGAAAGCTTGTAGGGATCTGTTACCCTTGGAAGGCAATGGGATGGGATAAGACAATTTTCTTACTGCCTCAGTTCTCCCATGTGCCCAACATCATTTAATACATTTAATAATTTATGCATCATTTAATACATTTAATAATTTGAGGTGTAAAACAAGGGGTCTGTCTTAAACCCAGCAAAGACCATCATGTTTGATTTGCTGGGTACTTCATCTAGTTATAAAGAGTTGTCAAGATACAAACTTTCTATAGCTGCCTTTCCTAGAGGACCACATTAATAGCATCCTGTAAGTCTAATTAATCTGGCCATTGCTATTTCTTCACAGTAAAAATCCTCCACACCTAAAGCCCTGAAGTAGACCAGACCAGGTCTATATTCACTCCTAAGAAATTCAGGAAAAGATTTGCAAAAAATAGGTAATTGCAAAGTAACAAACAAGGGAAAATAAGCCCGGATTTATATAATGACAATGGGCTATACATTTCTTATTGCCACTGTTGAAAATGTTTAATTTACTGGTACAGAGGCACCTTGTGCAAATGGTACAAGGACCTCGGAGGTCACTGTGTGTGCCAGGAAAAAGCTGGAAAGAAATAAGAATGATGAAAACATCTGTGCAAGGTGACAGCTCTGTCTGGGGACTAACGGCTCTAGAATTCTGGGGATAAAAAAACAATGGTATTTACATCAAGACTAGATCATCTCTGATTCAAAATTACAACATAAAAATGTATTTTGAGAAGAAACATAAAAGATCCTTCCATTCCTGAGCTGGATTTCCTCCAGCTCTGCTCTTCCTCCTGTTACACATCAGCCTCTCGCAGCAGTGGCTCATCCAGACTCATCCTTTCTGCTCCTTGAGCCTTAAATCAGAGGAAGACATTACATGTGTTGTTTTTGCATCCAGAAAAGATGAATCTGAGTGCTGAGACAACACGAGCGAGGAGTGGTGTTTGTTTGAATTCAAATGTGAAGAGCTCGAAGGAAGGATTCCCTGTGGAACATTTATGGGAACAAACACATTCAGTATCTATAAAATAAACTCTGCATCTGAAAAAACCCCACCCAATTGCCGTTGAAGAAAAAAAATGTGCTGCTGTGAGAGTCATGATTTATTGCCCTTCAAAACCCCAGTAAATGGAATTATTCCTTCTAAAAGGTTATGAACGGCCAATTGCAGAAATAAGAGGAGTTGTTTCCCTGCAGAAGTCATGGGAAACAAGAAAAAGAGAGACTGGAAAGGAAAAAAAAACAACAAAGGCTGAAGGAGAAGAGTCAGAAAGTATGAGCTCTTGGATGAAGGCATAAAAAAGATTCCACCACTTCTCTGGGCAGCCTGTTCCAATGCTTGATCAGCCTTTCCATGAAGATATTTTTCTTAATATCCAACATAATTCTTGTGCCTGGAGGCCAACGGAGACCTCGCTGTGCTGGGACCAAAGAACAAAAACATCCTCAAGAACAAAAAACAAAGAACAAAAAACAAAGATAGAGACATTTGTGCTTGGAGATGGACTCATGCCTGAGGAGCAACCTCTCCAATGAGATGTTGTTTGTTTGCTGCCGTGTGCAGTGTCACCCCGACCCGCTGGTCCCACTCACAAAGGCACCTGGCAGCCAGGTACGTGCTCCAGTGGGCACGTGGGGATCATTCCACTCCTCCAGATCCGGCTGTTGGGCACAGCTGTGCTCGAGCTGGTGCCAGCTGGGGCTGCCCAACAGCAGAGCTGCTTCCAAGGGGTGCAGCAATTCAGTCTGGGAGTCTTTCTGATAAGCTCTGGGTGCTGTCTACGAGGCACGGGCACAATGGACAATATCAGGGCTGCAAATCCGTGATGGGGAGTAATTTTGGGGTGTATCCATCCCTGACCAGTGCTCTGGCACTGAGGTTCCTCAAGGGTCTCTCTCAAACGTGGTGCCCATCTCAGTTGTCCCAAATCCATGTGTGGAGAGGAGGAAAGATGGTCTGGGCATAGACAGGGTCTTAACATGTACTAGAGAAGGTTTAGGTTGGACATGAAGAGGAATTTCTTCACAGGGGAGTTTGTTAAACATTGGAAGGGGCTGCCCAGGGAGGTTTGGAGTCCTCATCCCTGGAGGTGTCCAAGGAATGACTGGATGTCAGTGCTCTGGGCTGGGCTGGGATTGATCACAGGTTGGACTCGATGATCTCAGAGGTCTTTCCCAACCCTAATGATTCTGAGATTCTGTGATTTTCTTCACATTCATTTGACTGGGTATTTTGTCTCCATTTCGAGGTTTTCTTTTCCAGTATTGATCATGGCCTAAAGGAAATGAAAGAAAAATAGTTTATGAACAGGAGTTAATAAATTTCCAGTTACCATGGTGATGGGAGAAGAACATCTCAGAAGGCTGCTCTGAGTCCTGAACTACCCAGAGTCTTCATTAAAAAATTGCACAACAAGATAAAGGTTGTCCTGACTGAATTTGCAAACACCAAGCTGGAAGGGGCTGCAGCATTTTGGAAGACACTGGAGATTGGCTTTTCCTTTTTTGCAAGAGATGGGAACAATCGGTGGAGGAGCTGGAATAAGCAATGTCTGGCAGTGCAGGGATTCTGCAGGAGAGGTGTAGGGCTGCAGTGGGCACATAAAAGTACAATGTCATCTTGTTCTGGAAAAGGCAGAAATCATTCTTCTTAAAAAAATAACCAACGGGTTTATCACGTATCAGGTACTTCAATTAATGCATTTTTTATTCTGAAGCAGACTTTCAGTTAATGTTCTGTTTACTGCTAAGGGCACAGAGCTTCAAGATGAGCTGGGATGGTTGGAAAGAGCCCAGAGCTGAGATGTTTAGGGGATCGAGAAAATACGATCATCCAGCCAAGTCTCTTCAGTCTGACGGTGACAAACAGCTGGTGCTTAAAGAGTGGAAGAGCAGAGCCAACATACAGGAGCACGTGCTTGGAAAACCATCCAGTTCCAGCAGTGTGAGGTTTAGGGATTGTTGAGCTGGATATGGTTCTGTATCGTTGTGCTGAATGGCCCTCAATGGACTTTATGGATTTCATGGAAGTACAGAATTATCCAGGGTGGGAAGGAGCTCTGGAGGTTGGCTGGACCAGCCTTTGAAGTCAGATTGGCTGCCCTGCTGACTTTCTGAAGACATTTACAACTCCTTGTTCCACATAACCCATGGCAACCTTGGAATCATGGAATCATTAAGGTTGGAAAAGCCCCCTGAGATCATGGAGTCCAACCATTCCCCAGCACTGCCAAGGCCACCACTAAACCATGTCCCCAGATGCCACATCCACACGGCTTTTAAATCTCTCCAAGGATGGGAACTCCACTACTTCCCTGGGCAGCCTGTCCCAAAGCCTCACCACCATTTCAGGGAACAAATTCCCCTTATATCCAATCTAAACCCTCCTTGGTGCAACTTGAGGCCGTTTCCTCTTCTCCTGTCACTTGTACAGTGATTTGCACCACCCTGTGCTGGGCAACAGGAAAGAAAAGTTTCTTTGTATAGTACATCTTACTTTTATGTGTCACCTGCTTCCCTGGTTATGAAAATGGAAAACCAGAGTTCTCTCTTTTTTTTTTGGTACACTTAAACTTACTTATAGTTTTGACACTTCTGTCACAAAATCCCATATACTCACCTTCTCCACTGGAAATTCCCAGTATAATTACTGTCTTACTGCCTGAAAAGCTCCCAGCTCTCACCATCCTTGCTGCCATCCTTTGTACCTCTTCTTGTCCTGCTCTACCTGTGCAGGGACACCAGCAGTCTGCACAGTTTGCAGCATGAAATACCCTCAAAACTGTTACGGGAACACCCCAATTTTTGTCACCACCCATTCCACGAAATCCAAACACTCAGTTTTCCTTTCTGACTGCCTCTGGACACTGGGTTGTTCTTTTTTTTTTTCCTGAACTGCTTTTTGGGAGTTTCTTTCCTGGAAGGTGAAAGCAATTTTGCCATCCCTGAGCCAGCTTCCTTTGCCACCTGCTTAAGCTGCCACTGAGATTTTTCTGCCTTCCCTCCCACTGCTCCTGTCAGCATCAGAGCACCCCTGGCAGCAGGGATAAGGCTGTTTCCATCCCAGGAGCTGAGCACACTCGAGAACCCAGAGCTGTCTGGAGGGTTTGTGAGGAGGAAGTGATGGTGGAAGTGTCTGCAAGTGCTCGGCTCATCCAGACTCCTGGGAAAAACCTCTCCGCTCCAGGGCTCCTGCCCCATCGAGGAGGTGAGAATGGGCAACAGAATGAGCTGCTTTGAATGTGATGTTTGCTGAATTAATTTTTGCAGACATGGTTCCCAACAGAGAACGGACATTGGGTCCTTCCCAAGCCAAGGCTGCTCACACCGGGGCCCCTCTCAGCGTGTCCAGCCGTCATGGGGACAGGTCTAGACAAGAGAGAAAGAGTTATCAGTGCACCCTGGCCATGTCTCAGCCCTATTTCACTCAGCTGCATCCCTGCCAAAGGTTGAGAAAGGCCTGCAGCCCTCTGATATTGATCTTGTTTCCTGCGAGGTCCCTCTGCCCCAGCACATCTGTTCTATCTGCTCGGCGTTCACTCCTGTCACACTCCGTGCTTTCCACCTGAATTGGGGATTGACACCAGGTCTGGGGAGAGCAGAGTCCTGCCAACAAGCCCAGGTGCACCCTCCAGGTGCAGGGTGGAGGGGCTGGTGGCTGTGCTGTGCAGTGACCCATGAGAGGTCCCATGACAGCAGGACCTCCCCCAGACCATCCTCTCTGCTCTATAAAAATGGGGATCCCCAGCCCTGACACTCACAGGCGTCCAGCTCAGGATCTCTCCAGCTCTCCTTCTCCAGCCCTGCTGAGATCCCAGCTCAACTCCAGCCATGAGGTTCCTCTACCTTGTCTTTGCCGTCTTCCTCCTGGTCTCCTTGGCCGCCCCAGGTAAGAGGGTGAAGTGCATGGGAAGGCGAACTGGACAAGGGTGGGAGAACCAGGGTGAGGTTCTGGGTCTGGTCAGTCTGGGCCACGGGCAGCTCGAGGAAATGTGATCTCTTGGTTTTTAAAGCTGTGATTTTTGTCGCCCACATAAATGTCTTGGGTCCTTTGGGTGTGCAGATGGGTGCTGGACCCCTGCAGGTGGGCATTATTGCTCCTTCCCATCCCAAACATTTCTATGATTCCATGATTTTATTATTCTATGGCTCTATGATTCTATGATATGATCTGGTTACCCCAGGTTGTCTTATATGGGGCTCTATGTTCATACAAATAAGTTTTTAAAGCAAAAAAAAATCACCTTAGAGGACTGTAAGAGGCACATTTAGGACGTTTAGCCATTTTTGACACGTTCTAGAAGGTAAAGCAGGGCCCTGGTGTAATTATTTTCATCATGGAGTGCCAAGAGAGTGCTGGATGCCTTTTTCAGAGGCACCAGCCTTCTGGAAGTTTCCTCTGCTTGTACGATGCCATCTTTTTGTGCCAGACTAGTCCTGACAATATTTTCAGGCACCAGTCCTCTCATAATTTTAATGTACAGTTGCTTGTTCTCAACTGCCTCTTCAAAAACTGAGAGGAAGATTTTGGGCTCGAAAGGGTTCCCATTCCAATATCCAGTCACTCTGGACGTAATTTCCCAGCTATTTTGGGCCAACAGCTTCTCCCCTTGGTGCCTTGCCCTTGCACAGATGAGCATCTTGATGATCTTTGCTTTCTGGGAGCTTGTGCTCTTCAAGGTCCTTTCCTGCCTTGGGCCTGGGTTTGGTCAGGAGAGGTGGAAATGTAGGGCAGCAGAGCACGACTCTCTCCCTACAGAGTCTCATCCTGCTGACCTGGAGGGGAGGGGAGGGCATGGAAACGGGGCACAGAGGCACCTGTCCTGACCCAGCCACCCTCCCTCTGTCACCTTGCAGGCTATGGGAAGATAAGGCAGACCTGTAAAGGCGTGGGGTACTGCTCCAAGCAGTGTGCCAGGATGGACACGTGGTCCTTCTCCAAAGACTGCAGGAACTACTGCTGTGTCCCACCCACCTACAAGGGGAAATAGGAGCCGAGAAGGAAGCACCTGGAGAAGAGGAGGCACCACGGTGGCTTTGGGAGCAGCACCTCAACAGTGTAACCCAATTGTCACCCCCTCCTCTTAATAATTAAAATGAGAAAATGAGAAGCTATTTGCTGTGTCCTCGTGGTTCCTTTTAAAGCATTAGGATGGGTTCTCCAAGCCCAGCCCTTAGAATCAGGCCTCATTAGTCTTTTTCCATCGATTTTGTAACAAAAGTATTGAAAAGTATTGAACAGATGAGTTTTTCTCTCTGCTCCTCACAGTGACTTCAGACAAAGATCTGGTTGGAATAACACTCTCCTGGGTATCCCTGATCCCACTGAGTCTCACAGCAAAACCCACGGGTGTCATGTAGTGGGAGGGGGCCTGGTTCAATCCTGGGGCTCCAAAAATCAGTATTTATGGGAGATCCTGGGAAACTGTTCTTACCATGGCTGGGTAGGAATTGGGAATGGGTGGGTGCGGTATTTCACACTCCCTTCAGCATCTTTCAGAGACATTATTTAGAAGGAGAGACCATTCCAGCGTGGCCTGTAAAGGGAATATTTGCAGCTGCCTTTCCTGCTGTGATGATTAACTCCATCCTCACCATTCTCAACCTGTGGAGTCACCATACGGAAAACTAAGGCAGTGCCTTTTAAATGATGTCCTGTTTAATTTTCCTGTGCCCTCACAGTGTTTTCTGAGTGCTGGTCATGCTCAGGGCTACTGAGATCTTGTGACATCAGAAAGTGTCCTTGGATTGTGGGGGGAGGAAAAGAGTCACAGGGTTGGAGAAACCCAAGGATCATAAAGGCAGGTTTCACCTCCTCCTCCAGTAAATACATTGAATAAAGTCAACACCATTTCCAGTGACCTCTGACTTTGGGTGGAGAATGGATACAAGAAAGGTGAAGAGAAAAACACAACCAGAGGTTCTGCAGCAGACAAAAAAAAAGGGCTGAAAATTGACAGTTTTGGTTTTCCACTTGATTGTTCCTTAAAAAGGAGCAATTTGGAGAATGTAGCAGCTCTGCCCTCCCAGTGATTTGAGTCTTGTCAAAATAGCCTCTCGCCAACTCTGGAGGATTTTTTCTCCTCTGTGTTGTTAAATCACTATTAATGATTTCTTTTAGGGTGGTTCCTGTGTCACTGACCCAGGACNGACTCTTCTGGGCAACTCAGTTACTCTGGCACTGTTCAGTCCTGGTTTAATGGCTTTAAGCTGAAGGAGGGAAGATTTCATTGGGGTATTAGCAAGGAATTCTTCATTGTGAGGGTGGTGGCACTCTGACACAGATTTCCCAGAGAAGCTGTGGTTGCCCCATCCCTGGGATTTTTCAAGGCCAGGTTGGACAGGGCTGGGAGCCACCTGGGATAGTGGGAGGTGTCCCTGCCCATGGCAGGGTGTTGGAACAAGATGAGCTTTAAGGTCCCTCCCAACCCAAACCATTCCATGGTTATATGACTCTATATTTGATTTACTGATGTCACATAACTCTTGCTGCAACCCCTCATTTTCAGACTCCAAGGCTCTCTGGTCCCTCTGTAGGAGTCAGGAGGGGATTTTGGGCTGAGATCTCCCAAGCAGGCACCAGAAATCCTAAGAGATCAATTCTCACCCACCTGGGCTCCATCTTTCCCTTGACCCACTTTTTAAAGAGTGAACATTTGGTGCAAGGCTGTCATGGGGCCAATTTTAAGCCCTTTGCAGCATTCCCAGTGCGGCTTTTGCTGCTCTGCTCTGAGAGCCCTGATCCTTTCAGGAGAGGTACAAGGCAAGTGAACACATGTGTGCACAGAGGGGCATGTTTATGAACTCGGCTTTTTGGGCTGTCTCTGGGGAGGGGAATGGATCTGATGCCCTTGGCAGCATCTCCTTTTTGGGGCAGAATGGAGCAGGGCTCTCTCCCTACAGAGTCTTGTCCTGCTGACTCCTGCCTCACACCTTGAGGGGAGGGGAGGGCATGGAAACCGGGCACAGAGGTGCCTGTCCTGACTCAACCACCCTCCCTCTGTCCCCTTGCAGGCTATGGGAAGATACTGAAGACCTGTAAGGGCGTGGGGTACTGCTCCAACTGGTGCTCCAAGGTGGACACGTGGTCCTTCTCTGCCGACTGCAAGAAGTACTGCTGCGTCCCCCCTGCCTGGAAGGCGAAATAGGAGCTGAGAAGGAAGCACCTGGAGAAGAGGAGGCACCACGGTGGCTTTGGGAGCAGCACCTCAACAGTGTAACCCAATTGTCACCCCCTCCTCTTAATAATTAAAATGAGAAAATGAGAAGCTATTTGCTGTGTCCTTGTGGTTCCTTTTAAAACATTAGGATGGGTTCTCCAAGCCCAGCCCTTAGAATCAGGCCTCATTAGTCTTTTTCCATCGATTTTGTAACAAAAGTATTGAAAAGTATTGAACAGATGAGTTTTTCTCTCTGCTCCTCACAGTGACTTCAGACAAAGATCTGGTTGGAATAACACTCTCCTGGGTATCCCTGATCCCACTGAGTCTCACAGCAAAACCCACGGGTGTCATGTAGTGGGAAGGGGCCTGGTTCAATCCTGGGGCTCCAAAAATCAGTATTTATGGGAGATCCTGGGAAACTGTTCTTACCATGGCTGGGTAGGAATTGGGAATGGGTGGGTGCGGTATTTCACACTCCCTTCAGCATCTTTCAGAGACATTATTTAGAAGGAGAGACCATTCCAGCGTGGCCTGTAAAGGGAATATTTGCAGCTGCCTTTCCTGCTGTGATGATTAACTCCATCCTCACCATTCTCAACCTGTGGAGTCACCATACGGAAAACTAAGGCAGTGCCTTTTAAATGATGTCCTGTTTAATTTTCCTGTGCCCTCACAGTGTTTTCTGAGTGCTGGTCATGCTCAGGGCTACTGAGATCTTGTGACATCAGAAAGTGTCCTTGGATTGTGGGGGGAGGAAAAGAGTCACAGGGTTGGAGAAACCCAAGGATCGTAAAGGCAGGTTTCACCTCCTCCTCCTCCAGTAAATACATTGAATAAAGTCAACACCATTTCCAGTGACCTCTGACTTTGGGTGGAGAATGGATACAAGAAAGGTGAAGAGAAAAACACAACCAGAGGTTCTGCAGCAGACAAAAAAAAAGGGCTGAAAATTGACAGTTTTGGTTTTCCACTTGATTGTTCCTTAAAAAGGAGCAATTTGGAGAATGTAGCAGCTCTGCCCTCCCAGTGATTTGAGTCTTGTCAAAATAGCCTCTCGCCAACTCTGGAGGATTTTTGCTCCTCTGTGTTGTTAAATCACTATTAATGATTTCTTTTAGGGTGGTTCCTGTGTCACTGACCCAGGACTCGATTTGGTGGATGTGAGCCCGTGTATTTTACAAGTCTTGAATTATCCATGGGGCATTGGTCATTGTGGAAGTTCTGATTATTTCATCAGATAAATATTCTTCAGACATAACTTGCACTTTCAGTCTAATGTGTTTTATTTGACCAGTGATTTTAATAAGAAAATAATAATAAAAAAAAAAGGTAAAAAGCAAAGGCCATCATGTCCAACGAGTGTCCATGGTGGCCCATCAGAGGTGCCTGAGTTTCCCGGGTACCAGCCTTTCTATTACCACAGAAACACAGAATATCCTGAGTTGGAAGGAGACCACAAAGTTCACCGAGTCCAACTCTTGGCTCTGCACAGGACAAACCCCAAAATGAGACCGTGTGCCTGAGATGTGCTGAGTATCAATTAAAGCAGCCGCATAAATTGCAGCTCCAAAATAAAGGGGGTTTTCTGAGCCCTTCTTCTGGAAGCTACAGCGTGATACAAGCTGCCCAGAGAAGCTGTGGCTGCCTCACCCCTGGAAGTGTCCAAGGCCAGGTTGGAGCAACCTGGGATAGTGGGAGGTGTCCCTGCCCATGGCAGGGGGTGGAAATGGATGAGCTTCAAGGTCCCTTCCCACCCAAACCATTCTGGGATTCCACGAAAAAAAGATTGGATCCCGGTTGTAAGACTTTTTTTTTCTTACTGTTTCCCCATTTTTTTTCCCTAGTGAAATAAGATTTCAACAGAAACATTTTAAAAGAGACAAGGCACACAGAGCAGTAAAAACAAATCTGGAGCTGCCACATTGCCTGTTGCTCTTCATTTTAAAGGTCTGTCTTTCCATGTAGTGACAGTCTGAGCATCTGCCCTGCAAGGGAGAGGAATTCCAGGCAGGATGAGAACGTCTGGCCCAATGATTCCCATCTGCTTCCCTGTCACTCGTACCCACATTTAACCACAGACAGGAATCAGGGAAGAGCCTGCGCTGGCTCTGTGTTTGCACTGGGACCTTTCTGGCTGAGTGCACTTCGAAAAAGCCTTTCAGGGCTTCTTCTGGTTGATGTTTCCCTGATAAGAGGGAGGCTGAAGGCTCAGCAGGTCTCGGGTTTCATTCTCTGAGTGGCACATCCANGATTATTTCATCAGATAAATATTCTTCAGACATAACTTGCACTTTCAGTCTAATGTGTTTTATTTGACCAGTGATTTTAATAAGAAAATAATAATAAAAAAAAAAGGTAAAAAGCAAAGGCCATCATGTCCAACGAGTGTCCATGGTGGCCCATCAGAGGTGCCTGAGTTTCCCGGGTACCAGCCTTTCTATTACCACAGAAACACAGAATATCCTGAGTTGGAAGGAGACCACAAAGTTCACCGAGTCCAACTCTTGGCTCTGCACAGGACAAACCCCAAAATGAGACCGTGTGCCTGAGATGTGCTGAGTATCAATTAAAGCAGCCGCATAAATTGCAGCTCCAAAATAAAGGGGGTTTTCTGAGCCCTTCTTCTGGAAGCTACAGCGTGATACAAGCTGCCCAGAGAAGCTGTGGCTGCCTCACCCCTGGAAGTGTCCAAGGCCAGGTTGGAGCAACCTGGGATAGTGGGAGGTGTCCCTGCCCATGGCAGGGGGTGGAAATGGATGAGCTTCAAGGTCCCTTCCCACCCAAACCATTCTGGGATTCCACGAAAAAAAGATTGGATCCCGGTTGTAAGACTTTTTTTTTCTTACTGTTTCCCCATTTTTTTTCCCTAGTGAAATAAGATTTCAACAGAAACATTTTAAAAGAGACAAGGCACACAGAGCAGTAAAAACAAATCTGGAGCTGCCACATTGCCTGTTGCTCTTCATTTTAAAGATCTGTCTTTCCTTGTAGTGACAGTCTGAGCATCTGCCCTGCAAGGGAGAGGAATTCCAGGCAGGATGAGAACGTCTGGCCCAATGATTCCCATCTGCTTCCCTGTCACTCGTACCCACATTTAACCACAGACAGGAATCAGGGAAGAGCCTGCGCTGGCTCTGTGTTTGCACTGGGACCTTTCTGGCTGAGTGCACTTCGAAAAAGCCTTTCGGGGCTTTTTCTGGTTGATGTTTCCCTGATAAGGGGGAGGCTGAAGGCTCAGTAGGTGTCGGGTTTCACTCTCTGAGTGGCACATCCCNCACGAAAAAAAGATTGGATCCCGGTTGTAAGACTTTTTTTTTCTTACTGTTTCCCCATTTTTTTTCCCTAGTGAAATAAGATTTCAACAGAAACATTTTAAAAGAGACAAGGCACACAGAGCAGTAAAAACAAATCTGGAGCTGCCACATTGCCTGTTGCTCTTCATTTTAAAGATCTGTCTTTCCTTGTAGTGACAGTCTGAGCATCTGCCCTGCAAGGGAGAGGAATTCCAGGCAGGATGAGAACGTCTGGCCCAATGATTCCCATCTGCTTCCCTGTCACTCGTACCCACATTTAACCACAGACAGGAATCAGGGAAGAGCCTGCGCTGGCTCTGTGTTTGCACTGGGACCTTTCTGGCTGAGTGCACTTCGAAAAAGCCTTTCGGGGCTTTTTCTGGTTGATGTTTCCCTGATAAGGGGGAGGCTGAAGGCTCAGTAGGTGTCGGGTTTCACTCTCTGAGTGGCACATCCCAGTGTCCAGCTCTTCCCTCTTCTTGCACTGTCATTAAAAGGAAATGAATGCATGGGGGGGAAAAATCCTGCTTCTCTCCCTGTTCTCTCTTCCTCTTGTATTCCCAGTCTCTGCCTGGCAATCAAATAAGCAACATAAATCCACTTGTTTGACGTGTAAAATTAGAGGGTTTTCCCTCCTGTTTGACTCAGTCTACATTGACCTCCACTGAATTTCATCAGCCACATTAAGACCCAGCCCCTCAAACCAGCGAGGTCCTTCCGCAGCCTCCACATTATTGCCCTTAATAATACAA
>WEKX01012299.1:0-32878 GCA_013390025.1 Pitta sordida | reverse complement strand
CCCAGGCTGCTCCAAGCTCCATCCAACCTGGCCTTGGACACTTCCAGGGATGGGGCAGCCACAGCTTCTCCAGAAAACCTGTGCCAGGGCCTCACCACCCTCACAACTCCTTTCCAATGCCCCATCCAACTAATACCTTTCCTCCTTCAGCTTAAGGATATTCTGCCTTGTCCTATCACTCCAGGCACTTGTCCAGAATCCATCCCCATCTCTCTTGAAGACTCTTTAGGTACTGGAAAGAACACTAAAGTCTCCACAGAGCCTTCTGTTCTCTAGGGTGAACAACTCCAACTCTCTCACCTTGTCTCCCTAGGAGAGGTGTTCCATTCTTGCGATCATTTAGTGACCCTCCTCCAGACTCATTTCAACAGGTCCACACCCTTCTTATAGAACCACAGAATCAGCCAATCTTCCCTCAGCCTGTGTCCCTGCAGGGGCTTGTTGTGTCCCAGGTGCAAGACCCGACATTTGGCCTGGCTGAACCTCATGGAACTGGTCTCAGCCCATAGATCCANGGGAGCTGGGGGTGCTCAGCCTGGAGAAAAGGAGACTCAGGGGAGACCTTTTTGCTCCCTGGCAGGAGGATGGAGCCAGGTGGGGGTCGGGCTCTGCTCCCAGGGAACAAAGGACAAGGGGAAATGGCCTCAAGTGAACACTAGGGGATGTTTA
Source organism: Pitta sordida (assembly GCA_013390025.1). Lineage (NCBI taxonomy): Eukaryota > Metazoa > Chordata > Aves > Passeriformes > Pittidae > Pitta > Pitta sordida. Next base: position 32,209 of record WEKX01012299.1, on the reverse strand, counting down.
GACTGGATATTTGGGAATGTTTATCCACACAAAGAGTGGTCAGGCACTGGCACAGCTGCCCAGGGCAATGTTAAGAGTCCTGATTTCTGGAGGAGTTTAAAATCCCTGTGGATGTGGCACTTGGGGACGTGGGTCAGTGGTGGCCTTGGCAGTGCTTGGACTTGGTAATCTTAGAGGTCTTTTCCATTCTAAATGATTCCGTGCTTGGGACGTGACATGTGAGAAAAGACTGCAGCAAGTGGAACAACGATGATCAGGAAAGAGAAGATACAGAAAACACGACTGTCCTGAAATCCAGGAGTGGTTCTCTGTTGGAAAGGCACGGTCTGCTCTTGGTGGCCAGGACAAGAATTTAGTGACCAGTCACAGCAAAAGGTCCTCACCTGAGCTATAGGAAAACCCTTTGTAGTGACAGGAGCGTAGAGCAGAAAGGATGGAATAGGGGGGAGTGTGGAAACACCGTCGCTGAGGGTCTTACAGAAAAAAAGGGACAAAATGCTGAAAAAAACCCAATTAGAAATAGCAGTGATGAAGCAGACGAGGTGCACAGACCCCTCACCTTTAGTTTACCCACTTTCTGCACTCAAATCAGATCAGAGAGAGGAAGAAAGGCTGAGCCAAGTCACAGTGAAGAGGCTGGTGCAGAAGTGGGTGCCTGGGAAGGAGTCCAAGAACACGTTTCTCACTCAGGGAAACTCCCCATCCTCCAGTAGCATGAAATTTGTCGACTTCCTCAAGAGGGTTTTATGCCTAATTTTTGAATTTACACCTGCTACTTTAATTTACAAGTTGCTTTTTCAACACATTTATCTTTTCTGTACACTTTTACTTCTTGAATTTCTTGTTTAAGTTCCACATTTAAGCTGTGCTCAGTGTGAAAGAGATTTAGAGGTCTTTTCCATTGATAAATGCATGATTTACCTTTGTACCCCACCTATTTCTTGGGTTATAAAGATTGAAGGAACTGTATTTCTGTCCTCCTTTGACCTCTGAAATTTTTAGAGGTTGTGATAGACCTCCAGAAAGTGTTTGTCCCCTGAGCTGATGAGTGACAATATACTTCATTTTATGGAAACAAATCCCCAGCTCTGCCACCTTCCTTTTAACCTTTCCTTTCCCTACCACAGGGATGGGGAGATGAGCAGAGGACCCACCAGTGTGATACCCCACAGGCAGATTCAGGATTCCTAAATCTCCTTCCTAACTGGTTTTGGGTAATTCAGACCGGTCACTTGTACAGAAATCACACATTTTCCCAAATTCTCAACCTTCAGCTGACACCAAATCAGGGTTTGATGTTTTGCTGTCCTGTCACTCAGTGTCATAAGATTCATCTGCTGCCCTTTGAGGATTTAGGTTTGAGGGTATTGAGTAATTCTGCACCCAGCAGCAGCTCCGTGTGCCTTCAGCCGTCACCTCGCTTCTTCTGGCTGTTTATCAAGCCATTAAACAGCTCAGTGAACTGGGGTTGGAAAAGCTCCCCCGCAGAGCTCAGCTCTTGTCTGAAACCCCAGCACTGTCTGGTGGGTTTGTGAGGACCAGATGCTGATCAAAGTGTCTCCAAGTGCTTGGCTCATCCAGTGCTCCTGCCCACCCATCAGGAGACAACCAAAGGGACTCCACTGAACGTGATGCTTGATGAATTTATCCCAGAGATTTGTCAGAGATGGCTCAGAGATGGGAACATGGGTCCTTTCCAAGCCAGCCTGGACAATGGAGGGAGAGTTATCAGTGCATCCCGCTGCATCCCTGCCAGACATTGGGAAAGGCCTGAAGCCCTGTGATACTGATCTTGTTCTCCCTCCATCACTGCACCCGCAGATCTCCATCAGGTCCCTCTGACCCACCAGCCCCGTCCTAAGGGCTCTGCTGCCGACAGCTCCTGTTCCTTTGTGCTCCAGGCGGTGCTGAATTCCCATCTGATATTGGGCAACCACACCTGGGGGGAGGAGGTGGCTGCCAGCGCACAGGGAATTCTTGTGCCATCACTGCGCGTCCACAAACAGCACTTGGATGAGTTCCCGTGTCTCCCCAGCATCCCCCACTCTGCAGGGGAAGGCTCTATAAAACCCAGCAGCTGCAGCCTCTCTGTACATCACCTCCTCCTCCGAGGTCTCCCACTCTCCTCTCTCCAGCCTCTCTGAGAGCCCAGCTCAACTCCAGCCATGAGGTTCCTCTTCCTCATCTTCGCTGCCTTCCTGCTGGTCTCCCTGGCTGCTCCAGGTAAGATGGGAAAGGGGGGCAGAGGAGATCTTTTTCTAGCTGAGATGCTTCTAAAGCAGCTTCAGCTCTTGAAAATATAGTTCTTACCCTCTGAGGTGGCTGCTGTAACTTGGCCAGATAATTTAATGTCTTCTTTCAAGGGACAATGAAATGAGAACCACCTCAGAGAGATTTGTAGAGAAATAATCCGGGAAATTTCTGTGAAATGGAGGTTAAAAGCTCAGTATCCAGTTTGGGAGTGAGCCCAGGCCAGAGAATTCCAGAGTCTGGACCCAGAAAGTTTCATTGTACCAGCGGGGACTCTTCTGGGCAACTCAGTTACTCTGGCACTGTTCAGTCCTGGTTTAATGGCTTTAAGCTGAAGGAGGGAAGATTTCATTGGGGTATTAGCAAGGAATTCTTCATTGTGAGGGTGGTGGCACTCTGACACAGATTTCCCAGAGAAGCTGTGGTTGCCCCATCCCTGGGATTTTTCAAGGCCAGGTTGGACAGGGCTGGGAGCAACCTGGGATAGTGGGAGGTGTCCCTGCCCATGGCAGGGTGTTGGAACAAGATGAGCTTTAAGGTCCCTCCCAACCCAAACCATTCCATGGTTATATGACTCTATATTTGATTTACTGATGTCACATAACTCTTGCTGCAACCCCTCATTTTCAGACTCCAAGGCTCTCTGGTCCCTCTGTAGGAGTCAGGAGGGGATTTTGGGCTGAGATCTCCCAAGCAGGCACCAGAAATCCTAAGAGATCAATTCTCACCCACCTGGGCTCCATCTTTCCCTTGACCCACTTTTTAAAGAGTGAACATTTGGTGCAAGGCTGTCATGGGGCCAATTTTAAGCCCTTTGCAGCATTCCCAGTGCGGCTTTTGCTGCTCTGCTCTGAGAGCCCTGATCCTTTCAGGAGAGGTACAAGGCAAGTGAACACATGTGTGCACAGAGGGGCATGTTTATGAACTCGGCTTTTTGGGCTGTCTCTGGGGAGGGGAATGGATCTGATGCCCTTGGCAGCATCTCCTTTTTGGGGCAGAATGGAGCAGGGCTCTCTCCCTACAGAGTCTTGTCCTGCTGACTCCTGCCTCACACCTTGAGGGGAGGGGAGGGCATGGAAACCGGGCACAGAGGTGCCTGTCCTGACTCAACCACCCTCCCTCTGTCCCCTTGCAGGCTATGGGAAGATACTGAAGACCTGTAAGGGCGTGGGGTACTGCTCCAACTGGTGCTCCAAGGTGGACACGTGGTCCTTCTCTGCCGACTGCAAGAAGTACTGCTGCGTCCCCCCTGCCTGGAAGGCGAAATAGGAGCTGAGAAGGAAGCACCTGGAGAAGAGGAGGCACCACGGTGGCTTTGGGAGCAGCACCTCAACAGTGTAACCCAATTGTCACCCCCTCCTCTTAATAATTAAAAAGAGAAAAAAAAGAGATGTAACTCTGGTGTGTGTGCTGTGGTTACTGGTGTCCCCATGATCCCGCATAAAGCATTAAAACAGGTTCCCCAAGCCCAGCCCAAAGGCTCAGCAGCACCAAAAAAACCCCCTGAACATCCACTGACAACCAGCTGCAGAGCTGTCAGTGATCTGATGGGATGGGAACGTGGGAAAAAGGGGTCGCTTTTCCTGGGCTCATTTTCCCTCTGGCCTTCCCCGTGGCCTTTAACACAACCCTCTGGGGACAGCAGGGAATCTTTCACCTCCCTACTGCTTTATTTTTACCTTACTGCTTTTTCAGGTTATGGGTTATTTGCAGATGCCTGAAAAAAAATGGGGGTGGTTCAGCAGTGTCTCCCCTAAACACACGACAACCCTCTTTCCATGAAAATTGCAGCACATCCTCAGAGGTGGGAAACAAAGCCAGGGCAGGGTAATGAGAAATGAAACTAAATCTTGTCATACCTCCCTTCCTATCACCTGTTTCTTCACCAAGAGAAATAAGTGCCCTGCCCTGGGTATCTGAAATTCACAGGAGTCACCCCTGACTTATCTTCTCTGCTTCTCTCCTCCCTTTTTACCCCACAATGCAATGGCCACTCGGTGCAGAAAGAGAGGACAGCTGCAAATCCACAGGGACTTGGATCTTCTCAGCATCTGAGAGCTGTAATATCCAGCTGGATGCAAAGGACGGAGTGGAAGGCATTTTGTCCCCAGCCCCTTCACGTGGATAGATTTGGAGCAAGTGGTCCTGCAGTTGTTGCTGTGCAGGGCAGGCAGCCCCAGCTCCTTGTCAGGCCATTCCAGAGGGAACAGCACATTGCAGTGCCAATATTGTTCAGCCTCAAACATTCCCTCACTGCCAGGGAACACAACCTACGGTGTCTCTGCTTGGGTTCAACCTCTGCCTGGACTGGAGGTGCTGTGGTATTTCTTTCCTTATTCACTAGGGAGAAAGAAATGAGGGTAGGAACACATTAATCACAGTCTGATATAAATGTCAGGATTTCTTTATTTTCTGTCAGTAAGCAGCTCTAGTGGAATGTTCCCCTGCCCACGGCAGGGGGGTGGAATAGATGGTCTTTAAGGTACTTTCCAAGCCAAACAATTCTGAAATTCTTCCCAGCTTGTGCTGAAGGACACTTCAGGTGGGCAGGAGAGCTGCTTGTCACTCCGATCATCTCTGCCCTTAGTGCTTTCCTATATCCCATCCATTTATGTTTACAAAGCCCCACACACTGACACTAAAACTGAGTTGCTATTTCTCCTGCCTGCAGAAAGTGGCCTCCAAATCTCTTGGATGTGGTTGATACAGTAGAAACTCAGGAAATTTTGGGAGGGTTTAAATGGTGCAGTCTCCATTCAGGCATGGGAATTGAGCCTCAGATGATTGACTTAGACTGGTGACCTCACCCTCAGACAGCCCAAGGGTCTTTTGGTAGGGAAGACATTTCAACTTTATAAAAACTCATGTGTCCATTGCAACGATATTTTGGATTCTGGTAGAGGGCCTGGATCTTGGCACACAGCTGGGAATGCACACGCTGGCACTGGCTGGTGTAGTGCCAGCCCTCCCAGATCTCTGTTTAGGAAGGGAAGAAGGGGGTCTCAAAGTCATTGCTGCAACACTGACCACCACCTCCATTCCTACAAGCCAACCCCAAATCCCCTGAGCAGGGACTGATAGTCCCAGTTGTCTGTGGTGAAAGTTCTGGCAGAAAGACTGAGTCCGGCTCCCGTGGGAGAGATGTGGCACAAGCCATAAAGGTGCCCTCAAAGAGCCAGTGACAAGCAGGCACAGAGTGGACGCCTCATTGTCAGATGGCCACTGGGTTGGAGTGACACGAGATCCCATTAAGCAGCAAACAATGTGTCCTTGGACACCAGCAAAGTCACCCTCCTCCTTAACTCTGTCCTCTCCACCAAGAAACGTCTATAAATATCAGGGTCTCCAGCCTTTTTCTCAGCAACTGATCCAAGCTCTCTCTGCAAGGCTGCATCCCAGAGCTGCTGTGATCCCGGTGGATATCCAGTCATGAGGATCATCTATGTTGTCTTCGCTGTTTTCCTAATGGCCTTGATGACCACCCCAGGTAAGGCAGCAAATTGTGTGGAGCAGAAATGAGAGATACAATAGTGAACCATAAAGGAACTGAGGGGAAAGTGCCCAAGGCCAGGTTGGATGGGGCTTGGAGCAACCTGGGATTGAAGAAGGTGGCCCTGCCCATGGCAGGGGGGTTGGAATGAGATTATCTTTCAGATCCCTTCCAACCCAAACCATTCCATGATTCTATGGTTCCATGAAAAATAATTGTTCCGGGAAAGTAGGTGTGGGTGGTGGGTCTTGCATGGAGATTTTGGCTGAGTTTATCTCCAAGGCTTTTGGAGTGGAGTTGAGCTCCAGAATCACCCCATCTGAGATTTAGACATTGAACATCTGGGGGTGTTCACAGCTCTCATGGTCTTTGGACTGTGTTATTGACCAGGATGAATTAGTCACTGTGGATCTACGTCTTCCTTTCTTTCCACAGCCAAAAGCCAGCCAAAAAAGAGCTGCAGAGGGCATTGCTCCAGGACATGTGGCAAAGGAGAGAGTGAGGAGCGCACGGACGACTGCGGGAGGCTGCGCTGCTGCCTGACATACAGGAAAAGGAAGTAGGAGGAAGAGGGAAACAGTGATGTTCGAGTTAGTTCCTTCTTGTTTGGTGGAAGTGGAGTTTGATCCTGACATTAAAAAGACCAGTTCTCACCCTGGGGTTGTGCTGTGTGGTCCATTGTCCTCCAAAAAGTTGTGTGCAGAGGGTCTTGTTTGTGAAGATAGGATGAAATGCAGATACTGCCAGTGTGAAGCCATTCCCTGTGTCCTGTCATTCCAGACCCTTGTCCCCAGTCCCTCTCCAGCTCTCCTGGAGCCCCTTTAGGCTCTGGAAGGGGCTCCAAGCTCTCCCTGGATCCTTCTCTTCTCCAGGGGAACACCCCCAGCTCTCCCAGTCTGGCTCCAGCCTGGCCTCTGGGATGTTCCAGCTCCCACCCTCACCCCTGTGCATTGCCAGTATTTTGGGAATGGCCATGGCTCCATGAGCAGCCCAGTGCTGGACTGCAGGAACACTTGGAAAGCACAGAATCCTCAGCACTGAGTCACTGGAGGGTGAAGCAGGAGGAGAGAGTCACCATCTGCCACTTGTCAGATAACAGTGGTGTGAGGATTCAGAAATGTATAGATTTTAGCCAGGTAGGTGTAGGCTTGTTGATTTAGGGATTTTAGTGAAACAGTGAAAATTGAGCAAATTCTAGAAGGATTTTAGAAGAATGACTAGATTTCAGAAGCATTCACTGGGCCTGAAATTTAACGTCCAATATTAAAGGTATTTTCCTGAAGTATAAAGAGAACACTGTCCTAATCAAAACAAGAGGCAAGAATGTGAAACATCAGAGATGACTGGTCAAAAGGCTTAAAGCAAGGTTGAAATTTATGACATAATGCTGAAGGGATACATATTCATGGGGTAATTTCCATATGTATGAGGCATGGGTACAAAGATGGGTGACAAACCTGTGGCAGGGGCTTTTGGCACCTGACAAGGCTGGGAGACATTTTTCCAGGACAAAGATGTTGTCTCAATTTGAAAGGAAGGGAATCACAGGTTTACTCACTTTACAAAGGGAACAGGGGCTTAATCTCAATTTAAAAATGCATCACTGCAGTTTTATCTGAGAAAACCAGCTGATTCCAAATCTTTTGCCTTCCTTAGCTGTCCTCCAGCAATCCCAGTTTCACCAGGTGGGGGATTTATTTAAAGAAATGATTTTATCTCTATGGAAAAATGTCAATAATATCGCTGTCACATTGCCCTCATTTCTACCCCAGCTGCATTCCTGGGGCTGTAGTAAAATCCTCTGGGAGGGGCAGGAACACCCACTCAGAGCACTGGGAGTGGGAGCTACTCGTTGGCTGGTTCCTGCTTCCAACGTGTCTTGGGGAAACACAAATTACCCCGTGGATAATGAAAATTTCATCTTTTAAGGGGGTTGGGATCAACAGAACCTGTTGCAGGTCTAAGTTGGCCATCAGTGATGCAGTCCTCTCCTTGTCTGGGGTGTGTCTGCACACTTTGCCACTTGGAAATACTATTTAAGGATCCTCAGAAAGGCAACTTCCAGCCCTCCCAGAAGCCTCCCAGGACCTCCTTCATGTTCTCACCACCACACAGGCCAAGTGCCAGGTGAGGGCAACAGCAAGGGTGTCCCAGGAAGGGATAGGGATGAGGGAGGAATAGGGGGCTTGCTCACACACCAGTCATAGTCTGGACATGGCCAGGTAGTGCCAACTGGCCTCAGGCCCAGAAAACATGTCCTGGCACTGTTTAATGGACTGGAAAAGATGCCTCCAGCTTGTCCAAGGCCACAGGAGCAGAGACAGAAATACAGAAATACAGCACGACTTATTTATCTGGGACTGGTGGACTAAAGGAAACAGAGCTGAGGATGTGGGGTTTTATTTGTGTCTGTCCGTAGATTTCCACAGGGCACAGATATAACGTGGAGAGAAGAGGGACCTGGTAAAAGGAATGCTTGGAAAAGAATGGATTTTACATTCGTGTTCCCATCTTCTATTTCCAAAAATAATGCCTGGAGAACAGAGACTCACATGGAGTTGACCATGTTTCCAATCCTGAGGAGCTCCTGCCATGAAAAATGAGACAGAGGAAAGCTCTGGGAAGGGAGATGGGAATCTTGAGTCCCTGGCAGAGGTTCCCCCATGATCATAAGAACTGTCACGTTTATATTTTGTAAAACGTTGTTTTAGCTTGTAACTTCCCTATTAGGTATATAACACTTTGTTAGTAAAATAGAAGTTTAAGTCAATAAAGAAAACATTTTTATAGGGATGTTTGCTTTCTCACCTTGAGAAGGAATGTGAAGAAACAAACAAGGGAAAGACTGCTGTGGTAAACCTGTCAAGTTCCTGGTCCTAGTAAACAAACTGGGTTGTAAGTTACATACTCCCCTAATTTAAGACTCGAGAAGAATGCCAACTATTGAAAAAACCGAGCAGAGGTCAAAAGTCCACGTGAGGAAGACTCTTTACTTCAGCCTCCAAGACCCCCAAAGACCCCCGAAAGACCCCCAAATGAACACTAGAGAGGCGGAACCAGGGCGGAGACTGGGAGGAAACTTATGTTAAAGAGACACCGGACACTAATCTACATAAACCACTCCTATCCTCGGACACTTAATGTATGTGCATGTTTTTCTTAATGCATATGTATGGTTATGTAGCATATAATGGGTGACTGTGATGCCAGTTGTTAGGTGGGCAAGGAGGAGAATCCCCCCTTCCTCACAAGGTTGCTAATAAACATACCTGCTCCAAAGCTCCTTGGAGTCTTAGGGTTTGTTTCTGTAAAACACCCATCCCTGGAAGTGTCCAAGGCCAGGTTGGATGGGGCTTGGAGCAACCCGGGATAGTGGAAAGTGTCCCTGCCCATGGCAGGGGTTGGAAGGAGTTTTTAAAATCCCTCCCAACCAAACCATTCCAGGTTTCAATGAGGGGACACACTGGTCTTTACTGGGTGAGTGACCAGGCTCTGCACACAGCGAAACACCAGGGGACAGAGCTCATCCCACCATCCTTCCAGAAGGACAATTTGGGAACCACAGAGAGCTGAGATCACAAGCCAGTGCATCCCTGGCTCCTACTCTTACCCCTGGAGTTGCCAATCCAAACCCTCCCTCCCCCAGGAGGCTCCAGGCACCACGGATGGTGAGGAATGTCCCAGGAGCAGCCTCGGGGGTGCTGCATAAAGGGGCAACCTGGCTCATGTCCAACCGAGAGGAAATCCAGATCCCTCACCCAGGAGAAGGCAGGCAAGATCGGTGTTCCAGGCAGAAACAAACACCAGCAAAAGAATCCCGGGAGCGGGGCCGGGGATGTGGGTTTTTAGCATCCCTGTGCGGGATGCGGGAGCTGTGTGTGTCCCCCGGGCTGTGCCAGCCGCGCTGCCCCCGGTCAAGGTGAAGCGCGGATCTCCTGGTCAGAGCCCGGGAGAAGATTTGGGAAAGGCTGCCATCTCTTGGATAACTGGAAAAACAGCGGCGCCTCCCCAGGAAACGCCGCTCACGGCCCCGAGGGATGCCGGCTCCAGCCTTTGCCTTGGGAAAGCGCATCGAGAGAAGTCATTCCCGCTCCGCTCTTTCCTCCCCCTCCACAAAGCGATCCGCGTCTTTATTTAGGGCAAACTCGGATCAGATCTGGGAATGATCTGATTTTCTGTCTGGGATTTCCTCGCCCTTCGGCAGTGGCTGCACCTGCGAGGCTGGAGCTGCTCTTTCTAGAGAGCTTTATTCCGATCCACCTTCCCACCCGGCTGCCTCAGGTCCCGCATGGAGGTGGAAAAGGTGCCACCAAACCTGGGACAGCGCTTTTGGGGGGCTCTCTCTGCCTCTCCCTGCTGCTGTGAGGTGATTCCAGGAGCTCCTTTCGCCTTTCCACAGAACCTTTTTGGCATTCACAGTTGCCAGACCTGCTCCCTCAAGCCCCGAGGTGTAAGTTTGAACACTGGGTGCTGTGGTTACCCTGTTCCCTGGGTCCCCTCCGCTGCTCCCTCTCCCAGGCCCAGCTGCTCCATGGCCCCCGAGCACCTGCCTGCCTGGTGGCCCACTTTTCTGCAGATTAAACATTTGTCTAATGGCCATAAGCTGCTTAAATATGTCTTGGGCAAAGCCCCTTCGTGAGTATCCCCAGAATAAATGGCTTCCTGCTGGGACCACTCCTGTGCCCCCACTCCAAGGCGTTTCTTATGGATGCCTCGTCTGTTTTCTTCCCCTTTTGTGCATCCAGTGTGTCCATCTCCCTTCCCTGGGCAGGAAGGAGTGAAGAATTTACCCCAGCAAGGACCGATGGATACGACCTGTGTTACACGGCCAAAATGCCCAACCCTGCACCCCTCTTCCATCCTGCCCCATCTCTCTGGGTTATCCCAAAGCAAGCCTCTTCCCCCAATCCCATAATATCTCCATCCAACAAGCCAACATCACAATGTTTAGGATCTGCCAATGTATGAGTGTGCAGCACTTGCTAATTAGCTTGACAAAACCCAAATAAAATCGGAGCCAACATATCCATTGCTTCCAGGATTTTCCACCCCCATGGGCCTGGCAGCTCTACATCTGCATTTCTTCTCGTCCCCTGCCATCTCTGACCAAGCTGTGACCTTTAACACAGCCTCCCCCCAAAAAGCATCCCACCCAAATAAAGTGACTGTCCCAAAGCTGGTTATGACAGTGTGTGGCATGGGAAGAGGATCCAGCTGACCGATACTGGGAATATCTGCCCCAAACAGTAAGAATTTCTGGGTTTTTTTTCCCAAGAGAACCTTTCCCTTGGCAACTTGAACCTATTACTCAATTTTTGCAACCTGGGGATGTATAATATAGATCCCTCTGCTGTATCTTTGTTGTCTATCTACAAGCAAATACTGTCTCTAAAATCTGAATTACACCACATTTTGCCATGCTTAGAATCTCCAGCAAATAAATAACAGAAAAGACCCGAGCACTAAGAACAAAGCAAGGAATTCCAGCAACACCCTGTGCCCTAAAATCAAGGGGATTGATCCAGGGCTTAAGCTATTAGAGGGGGTGATGCTAAGCTGGAGCTCCTAAGCTGTGTCTCCTTGGATATTAGACAAGGAAAGCGTGTGGGGGAGGTGGCTGGGATGGGGAAACAGAAAATGGCTCAGCAATGCCAGGTTTTTCAGTGTGATGGGGGTTGGTGGCTGTGATTCTTCCTAGGAAAAGGTGGTCTGGTAGGAGGGAAGGACTCATGGGCTGCATGTGAAGGTGTAAAAGAGGCAAGGTGATGGCACAGCCCCCCCCCCCCCCCCAATGTTCTGCTTTACAGCTGGGATGTGGAGTGCCCTCCTCGTGTAGGGAGTCCCAGGGAAGGTGCTCTGCAGGCAGAGCTTCAGCTCCTGCCACTCATGGAGCTTCAGGGGCTGGGAGACAGCAGGAATGGTCCATGGGAAGGAGCACAGTGGCCTAACGGAGACATGGAGGAGGGAAGGGAAGCAGGGTGGGTGTGAGCAGGGTGGATTCCAAGTGAGCAGAGCAGAGACCAGAAAGGAGAGGGTTGCACTGACCACGGGGATGTGATGGTTCCGTGAGTATCTCAGGACCTGGCACGGGGAAAGGATGAGTAAGTGCTGGACCTGTGGGTTGATGAGGGGAAAAATGAAAGCAGGAATGATGTCAGGGAAGGAAGGCAATCCATCCAATGCCTGTGTGACCAAGATGATTTAGGGATAGTCCTGGTCTGATCTGATCTTTCACTGGAAAGGAACAATTGGGTACCCAGTCACACGCTCCCAGTCCAACATGCAGCCAAACAGACCCTCCAGCATCCCTGGAAAGGCTCTTACAGTGTTTTTGCCTTGACCTTGGCTTGCATCACCCAGTACTGGGATCAGCAGTCAGATCCCCATCTCCTTGCCAAAGGATATGTTGGATATTTCATGGATGATATTCGCCTTTGCTCCAGGGTGTCAGAGCACCCAGAAAATCGACAGAAATGTAACTTTGTCTGAGCAAAGAAACTGGTCAAAAATCCAGAAATGCTTTGTAGAGACAATAGAGGATTCTGAGGATATTGAAATTAAAAGGGAAGGGAACAACAGGTCCAAAACTCCCTTTCCATTTTACCCTCCCCTGTATAATAAATACAAGTCACTGGATGTCACTTGTTGATGATGAAGTTCAGTGGAAGAGCAGGAAATCAGAGGTCCCTCCGCCAATTTATGGGCTCCACTTCCAAAAAAGGTCACTGAGTCAACTGCTGTGACTGGATAATTGCATGACCATGAACATTTGTAGCTCTGCATGCGAAGATCCTGTAATAAAGGTAATCAAATCTCATGCTTCGGAGCACAAATGGATCTTCCGTGGCAGCCAGGAAGGAGGTTTTTCCACTTGCACTCCCAGAACTGCGCAGTTACCTTGGTGTGCTACGGGGGGGAACCTCTGAAGCCTCAGGTTTTGGCCATTGCCTGAGGAAGGAAGCAGGATTTGATGAGCTGGTGGTCTAAGTGGGAATGGCAATTCGTGTGCACGAGCTGGGGAGCTCACGGAAGGGGCTGTGTGTTATTAGTGTGCTACAGCGTTGTGCTGCCACGTTTGGAAATCCCTGCGGTTCAGGAGAGCAGCTCAACAGCAAACCATGGTCTGAAACAGCAGCAAAGGACCAGAGGGCACTTCTGCAACCAGCTCTGAAATACCTTCAGAGACTGCAGGTGACACTTCATCCAGTCCAGGAGTAAGGAGTGATGGAGAGATGCCCAGACCGGGTGTGGACTCCCCATCCCTGGAGGTGTCCAGAGGCAGGTTAGACACAGCTTGGAGTGATCTGGGATAGTGGGAGGTGTCCCTGGCCATGGCAGGGGGGTGGAACTAGATGACCTTTAAGGTCCTTTCCAACCCAAGCCATTCTGTGATTCTGTGATTCCATGGTTTTATGATTCAGCCCCCAGTGAACACTGAAACACCGACCCTCCTCCCTTGACAAACCATTGGTATTTATATCAATGAAAACACCAACCATGGCGCTATCCCTGCTTGGGGCTGTCCTGTGCAGGGCCTGGTGTTGGACTGGTTGGTCCATCCATGCATTTCAGGATATTCTATGATTGTGCTGTAAACCAGAGAGGAGAGATAACGTCCTGACAGGGGGGTTAAATTGATGGGGGCCAAACTGTGATCTACATGTGTTTATGTGGATAAATCATGGAAATCAGAACCTGTGTAGTCCCACACCAGGACTAAAAAAAGAAAAAAGTAATGTGGTAATAAGGCAACTGCTCAACACTGCAGCACGAACAGGCACTGCAGAGTTCATAGGATCCTTGATTGGTTGGCATTGGAAGGACCTTAGAGATCATCTTGATCCACACCCTGCCATGAGAAGGGACCCCTTCCACTAGACCAAGTCTCCGAGCCCCATCCAACCTGAACTTGGACACTTCCAGGGATGTGGAGTCCACACCCTCTCTGGGCAAACTGCTTTGGTGCCTCACCAACCCTCACAGCCAAGAATATCTTCTTGGGATGTTTGGAGGGAAAAAGACAGTACAGACACGCAGCACCTTGGGGTAAAAAAGCATCATCCTGTAGTGTGAACACTAGTCACACAAAAATGCCCGCTTTGGTGGGACCAGGGACCCTGAATTAGCGCACTTCAAACCCAAACATCCGAGCAGCTGCAACTTTGATGACAGACCCCAAGCTCTGCCCTGTGGGAGGCTGTGAAAGCCTGTGACCCGTGTGGGTCAGCAGAGGCTGGAGCACAAGTGGCTGTTCCTCAGCAAGCAGAGAGCTGTGAAGCATTCTATTGAAAACCAGCTCCGTGAATCCGTTCCCATGTGATACGCAGTAATTTTGCACAGTGGTGAAGGTTTTCACACATAGCAATAAAGAGTGATTTCGGGAGGCAAGTAGCCTGAGAGAGCAGAAGCACCTGAAAATGAAGGTATCACCTCCGGTCGTGATTGCAGCTCCCTGATGCAGGGAGCCAACAGAAGGCAGGCCCAGGATTTCCCACCGGGGTCGCAGCCGCCAGACTGTTACTCTGCCTTCACACTGCCAAGCTCGCCGAGTGCTGGGGTAAAGAACACACTTCTCAGAAGGAAACAAGCTGTGCTGCAGTGCTGGCAGTCAGCGGTGACACTCATCCATCATTTCTGTCCGTGGAGCCCACACAGCCCCCTCAGCCCGGCGGCCTTCACTGGCCACACTGTTCTGGGGGCACGTCCAAGCTCTTGTGGTTCAAAAAGTCCTGGGAAACAGGTGTAGAGGAGGCCACAAAGATGATACAAGGGTTGGAGTATGTCTACAGGGTGAGAAAGCAGCTTGAAGAGGGACACTTCATTGTGACCTTCTCGTAATTAAAGGAAGCTTGGAAAAAAAAGACAGGGACTTTTGACAAGGGCATGGAGGGATAGGATAAGTGGGAATGGCTCCAAACTGACAGAGGGGAGGGTTAGATTGGATGTTAGGAAGGAACTGTTTACTCAGAGTGTGGTGAGGCCCTGGCACAGGTTGCCCAGGGAAGCTGTGGCTGCCCCATCCCTGGAAGTGTCCAAGGCCAGGTTGGACAGAGCTTGGAGCAGTCTGGGATAGTGGGGAGGTGTCCCTGCCCATGGCAGGCATTTGGAATGAGATGATCTTTCAGGTCCCTTCCAACCCAAACCATTCCAGGATTCTCTGATTCTGTTTCCCAGCAGTGAGGCCCTCAAAGGGGTTTGTGACACCGCTCACCTGTGGAACCCAAGCTGTGCATCAAGTGCTTTGGATGGGAAACTCAGAGACAAATAGGGCCTCACATGCCAGGAAAAATCCACAGGGTGTGTGCACTGAGGTCAGTGCACAGCCTGGATGAGTGAAAGTACATGTTCCCCAGCTCTGCAAACACTAAGGTCTCTCCAGAAGCTGAGTGGCTCTCCTGGCTTTGACTCTCAGGAGAGGTCCAGCTCCCAAGTCACCCTCTACCATCACCCCTATTAAGCAACTCAAGGTACACTTGAAGGCTCAGGAGGAACCTGTGAGGTCCTTCCACCCACATTTTCTCCTGCAAAAGTGATGCTAGCTTGTGTCTCCTCGACAAATGGGATGTCCCTGTGCAGTGTACCTGGATGATTGCTCTTTGCAGTGGAAGGTCCTGATTTCAGCAAATCATTACACCCAAAATTAACCTGACGCCCATCTGTGCTCTTTGGAACAAGAAGCACTGAAAGTTAGTTTGAATATTCTGCCACATAGACATGTGTCAGACCTGAGACATGATAAGGGATAAGAATTTAAATGTTTTGATTAATCAGGAGCTGATAAAAGAGCTGTTACAAAGAGTTGGAAGCTGTGGTGTGCGTGATGCCCTGGAAGCACATGTGAGCAATCCAGTGGTGTTGGATTGTCTGTGAGGAAGGAATGGTGTGTTTGTGCTTGTCCCTGGTGTGTCTGGACACTACCACAGCTTCAGAAAACAGGAGTTTGCTGTCTCACATCCCGCTGGCCCAACCATCTTGCACCAAATCCTCCCAGCAGCCGTGAGCTGCAGCACAACACACGGAGAGCAAGTTGCTCAAACAAGTGGAACCGGCGGCGTCTCCCCTGAATGTTAATTAATTAACAAGCAGCACTCCAGACGTGCTGCATCCTCACGGCACCTCATGTAGTGGTTACCTGGAAGAGCAATGAATGCCATTCTCATGAGGAACACGTTTTTGTCTAATGTAGAGAATTCTTGGGGGAATTTTCTGATCTGTCATAAGCAGCATCATTGAGTCCTAGAATGGGTTGAGTTGGAAAACATTTTACAGATCATCTCGTTCCAACCCCTGCCATGGGCAGGGACACCTTGCACCATCCCAGGTTGCTCCAATCCCCATCCAACCTGGCCTGGGACACTTCCAGGGATGGGGCAGCCACAGCTTCTCTGGGAAACCTGTGCCAGGGCCTCACCACCCTCACAGACAAGAACTTCTTCCTAATCTCTGAACTAAATCTCTTCTCTCTTAGTTTAAAAGCATTCCCCCTTCCATTCCCAGAACTACTCCTCGTGTTCAGGACTATGAACTAAGTCCCTCTTTATTGAATCATAGAATCACAGAATGGTTTGTGATGGAAGAGACCTTAAAGGTCATCCAGTTCCAACGCCACTGCCATGAGCAGAGGCACTTCCACTAGATCAGGTTGCTCAAAGGCCCTTTCTGCCTGGTCTTAAACATCTCCAGGGATGGGGAGTCCACAGCAATAAGACAGGAATGGGAATGTCTTAGAGGAATGGGAACTTTTTTCTCTCCTGGGTGAGCTACTACAGGAACCTCTGAGGCTGCTCAACTGGAGGTAGAAGGACAATCAAGAACTTTTTGGGTCAGGGTAGGTCTCATCCAACAGGCCCAATTTTTCAGTCCTTGCCTGGGAAGTTGCCCCACTGCAAGTACAGTGATCTGTAAGATTTAAAATCAAGAGTTATTGTTTGCTGCTGTTTCAGCTTCTTTTGCTTCTTTTTCCCCCCTTCTTTCCATTCTGCCCTAAAAATGCCAGAGCTTGTTATCCTCTCAGATTCAACCTGAGCATTTGTGCCACAGAATCCCCCGTGCCCTTTTTTATCAGCCTAACTGGCACATAACTGAGTTCTTCACGCGTGCCTTTGAGGAGTTCTTGATATCCTCCAGCTTTGACCTCCCTGGGTTTCCCTGACCACCACCTGAGCAGAGCAGGAAGTGGATTTCTCTGCTGCTGGATGGGTTTCCCATGGGAGATGCCTCAAGATGCTCTTTGTGACACTTCCCAAAGACTAAAACCACCATTCCTGGCTCTCGGGCTCTGACAACCCAAGCAGCAAGACTCAAAGTGTCACCTAATCAAAGCATCAATCTCTGAACAAGGCTCTTCTCACTCTGTCTGGTCTGGGTTGCCATGGTCTAGCTTCACCCCTCTAAAAGTTAAATTTCTTGTGCAGTTCTCTGCTCAGTCAGCAGAAAGAGGATGGGCTCTCCAGAGCACGTGCCTAAAACAGGGAGAGGAATTGCCTTCTGCTTGTGCTGGCTTCCTCCCCAAGTCCTCCAGAGAAACTCTGAAGGATCAGTTTGAACAAGAAAGATGTCCAATTTCTAGATGGCTAAAACAGGTCAAGATAAATTCCCATTCCTGGCTTAGTATTTGGGAACCTTATAGGCAAGAACAATTCTTCCACTGGTTTATTAAGCAATCTTCAAGGTTATTTATCTCTTCCTTCCAGTCTCTTTAAATGCCACTGAAGTTGCTGTCATCATAAATCAGAGTCACCAGAACTGCCTTTCAAAGCAAAAACTTCTAACTGAGAAGAAAAGACATCACTGTGAAGCAAACACTGATGGGTTTATATGTTGCAGAGGCAGGAGCATGGGGGCTGCTTCAGCCTCAGCTCATTGTGGGCCAAACTGATGGTGACTGTCCTCCTGAGCGGCAGTGTGACCTGAGAGCATGACAGCAGCTGGATTGGTTCAGATTTTTGGACATCAGGAGGAATTTCGTCATGGAAAATGTTCTTAAACCTGGGAAGGGGCTGGAGTCCCACATCCCCAGGGGTGTTCATGGAACAACTGGATGTGGCGCTTCAGCTTTGGTTTAGTTGAAAATGTGGTGACAGGTCACAGGTTGGACTTGATGATCTTAGCGGTCTTTTCCAACCTGAGGGATTCTGTGATTCTGTCAACAAAAGGATTCACCAAGAACCTTCTCCCCAGTGTTGGCCATTATCAAAATATAAGAAAAGTAAGAGCAGGGAAAGCACTTACTGATCTCCCACTTTCCAGCCAGTCTCATCTCAAGGGACTCCTTAACCCTGTTGCTATTTGAGGGCAACAAGCTTCCCCTCCTTGTCCACAGTGTGGAAGAGCCCCACAGTTGGTTCCTACTCACAGCCCTCGAGTCCTCCAGGATTTTTCAGTCTCTGCAGAGGATGTCCAGGGTCCCACTAGAGAGGTTTGTCACTGCCCTGCCTCGGCAGTCAGGTGTCCCAGAGGTTCTCATGCCCCAGCAGTTCTGCTTGCAGTGACTTGTTTCCAAGCACTGTCATGACTGGTGATCGTGGCTGTCCCCAGCGATGACAGATCAGGTGACAAATGGAGATTTTCTCCACAAGAAATGTGCACCAACCCCAAGGTGATGCTGCAGGCTGTGTTGACTTTGAGTCCCGAGTGAGCCCAGCCTGGACAGTGAGACTTGGGAATGGGGATTTAAAAAAGAGCTTGAAGCAGCGAAGTAGAAAAGAGCAAAGGGAATAAAGGTTTTTTTCAAGTGTTTCTGGTTTCTTGAGGAAACAAGGCTGGGGAGATCATACCCTCAGAGTTCCCATCTCTGATTTTCTGTGTCTTTATCATTCCTCTCCGCTCCGACAACTCCTTCATCCCTTGGCTGGTTTCTACGAGACCCCAAGGACAGGAGAGGCATCCTATCAATGGCTCCTCCCAGGTAAAGCTGCAGATGAGAGGCACAACTCCCAAAGAAGGAATTTTTAAAACCACTCCTTGTTCAAAGGTCATTATTTCATGTTATTTGGGTTTGGGGACGAGGCTCTGAGCAAACTGATCTAGTGGAAGGGGTCCCTGCCCGTGGCAGGGGGTTGGAATGAGATGATCTGTAAGGTCCATTCCAACCCAAATCATTGTGATTCTAAAATTTGTACTTCGGTGGTTTTTTTCCCAATCAGTAATTTTGTTTTATTAAAATTCCCAGCATCACTGATATACATACTAATTATCATCATGTAACATGGGTTTCCTGGAACTATCTTTATGATGTTCCCAAATGGTTTGCCATGTGTTGGTTAACGGTCACATTTAACCAGCTGGGGACAAGGACATTGGTACAGGTGAGAGAAAGAGCACAGTGAGAGGAAGGGCACATTCATAGATGAAAGTGCAGTTTGGAAATTAGTTTCAATGGCTTTTCAGGTGTTTGAGCAAAAGCCTCACTCTATAAATTCCAGCCTCACTCTATAAATTCCAGGGTTGAACACAATGAAATTGAAATTCACTTTCAGCATCAAGGAAACATTAGTATAAATCTACCGTGAACTCAGAGGCAGCAATACCAGGTGTCTGTGTAACTGGCATCCTCAGAGGGTTTTCTAGATGTTAACTACCAAGAACAGCCCTGAAGAGAAGGACTTGGAGGTGCTGGTGGGCAGGAGACTTGACATGCCCTGGCTATGGACACACAGAGCCCAGAATCCCCTCATGCCCATGGCTCATCCCATAGCGTGGGCAGCAGGGGAGGGGGGGATTCTGCCCCTCTGCCCCCTCAGGTGAGACCCCACCTGCAGAGCTGCCTCCACCTCTGGGAACAACAGGAGAAGGACGTGGAGCTGCTGGAGTGAATCCAAAGAAAGCCACAGAGATGCTCCAAGGGCTGGAGCCCCTCTGCTCTGGAGCCAGGCTGGGAGAGCTGGGAGTGTTCAGCTGGAGAAGAGAAGGATCCAGGGAGAGCTTGGAGCCCCTTCCAGACCCTAAAGGGGCTCCAGGAGAGCTGGAGAGGCAGTGGGGACAAGGGCCTGGAGAAACAGGACAAGGGGGAATGGCTTCCCAGTGTCAGAGGGCAGGGATAGATGGGAGATTGGGAAGGAATTCTTGGCTTGGAGGATGTTGAGGCCCTGGCACAGGTTTTCTGGAGAAGCTGTGGCTGCCCCATCCCTGGAAGTGTCCCAGGCCAGTTTGGATGGAGCTTGGAGCAGCCTGGGAAAGTGGAAGGTGTCCCTGCTCATGACAGGGAGCTGGAATGTTTAGGTCCCTTCAAATCCAAACCATTCTGGAATTCTATGATTCTGTGAACTCCTGTGTGTTTCATGAACACATCATGAAAAACCTTGGGCCTTTGTGGGACTGTCCAGGCTTGGTCTTTTCTGCTTTACTCTGAATTTGGTGTAGGGTTTTTTCCTCCTAAAATCAACTGAAGGATCTTCTCTCAAGAGCAGCAAACGAAGTCCACTTTATTTCCTGGAGCAGAATTTCCCTCACCACAGGCACTTCAGGAACGGGTCTATGAACACAGTGACTAACTCTGCTTGGCAAAGGTAAATCTCCCCCACCAGAGCATCACTGCTGTCTGAGGGTGGCCTGACAAATCCATTGACATGACATAAGGAAAGGTTTAGGAGAGGTTTGGGAGCATAATAAATGAATCCCCCATCGAGTCGACTGTATGTTCCTTGGATCTAGGAAGCAATCACAATAAGCCCTTTGGATTACTTGAGACAAATGCCTGTCTGCACAACAAATCACCACAGATTGCTTATGACAGCCAAATGAGACGTCCTTTCAGAACGACTCCAGCAACTCTCACAGCTCTGGAGCACATTATACAGCAGGAGTTAAGACATCTAAAATGCCTCCTCACATTGTTTGGGTCTTCTTTCACAGGACGAGGACAAGGGACTTCCAGCAGTTTGGCCAAGTGTTTTCTACAAGGCATTAGAGCTTTTGCATTGTCTTTGATATTCCAGGTTACTAAAGGATTATATCTATAGACTGTGGTAATCCCTGAATATTCAGAAAATACACGCATGACTCTCCAAACACCAGACATCTGCCCCATGGTGCTGCACATCTGCCATTCCCGTGGATTTTTGAGCAATTTCCTTTGATGAGCAGGTTTATGTCGATGGAAATGGACAAATGAGAACAGCTCCCGCTTCCCTGCGTCGAGTCTGCAGTTTTATAGCTTAACATTTTTACCCAAGACAAAACATGCAGTCAGTGTGTCTGGACATCACACAAACACACTTAAATGTTCAAGGAGAAACAGGTTGAATGCATAAACACACACATGCTGAAATCTAAAAAAGCTGGCTCTGCAACAAATACATATTTTTTAAATTCACGTTTTCTGAGAGACATTAACTGCATCCCGAGTGCTGAGAACACATTATTTTGTAGGCGTTTTCAGCAGCACAATACCAACCCCTATTTTTAACTATTGACTAATTACCAGTAGATCTTAATTACATGGTGTGCGGAGGCACTAATAAGTTTACAAATCTGCCAACAACACTAAACACATATGTCTTTTCAAGCATTAGCCTCTCTCTCTCCTTTTTTTTTTTTTAAACCTTTTCTCTTTCCCCCCCTCTAATTTGGCAGCAGAAGATACTGGAAAAGGCTGTAATTGTGGCTGATTAGGAGGGGAGCATCTAAACACCCATCCTTGTGGAGACTAGGATGGCTCAAAGCATGAGGAGGAATCAAAAGAGAAGCAGCAGAGCCCGGAGAACTTGGATTTTCAGCAGGGTGAGAGAAGGGCTGCATTTATTGGTGTTTACTTTTGACTTGTCTGCAAGATTCATGGAGCCATGCAGGTTTATTTATTAACTCTCTTTAGCAAATAGTGTTTGTGAGCAACCTGGTTGAGTGGAAGGTGTTGCTGCCCATGGAACTGGATGATCTTCCAGGTCCTTTCCAGCCCGAACCATTCAGTGATTCAATGATACAATATGTGAGAAGAAGGATGGTGTTATTTCGTGCAGCTATGCTGAATATTCTTATGCAAAAAGCTTTTGGTTCTTCCAAAGGGAAAGAACTTTCCAGGAGTTCCTCCAGTGTTCTGCTTTGTTGGGTGACAGACAATGCAGCCAAATCCATCTGGTTTCTGGCAGGATTTTTCCTTCTTGTCTGAGGATTTTGACAAAGAGTTTGCACTCAACTCCCCATAGATGTTGCAGTGCCTGGACCCTCGTGTTGACAAAAACACATTCCAGACCCAGATCCCACCAAGTTGTCCAAGGCTTGAGTGGGGCTGAGGGAATCTCTGGGCTGTGGGGATGCTCCCGTTGTGCAGAGCGAGTCTGTCACACAGGGGAAGGGGATGAGGGTCTGGAGTCCTCCTGTTAAATCCACTTTTGGGTGATGTTTGCTCAGTGCCAGTAAGAGGATCCAGGACTCAGGGAAGGATCCAGGAGGCAAAAAGGTCATTATAGTCAACTGATCTTCTGGAAGTTCACAGGCTTTGACAATCTCCTTCGATTCTTGCTCAAGAGGAAATGCATTTAAACTGAGAGAGGGTGGATTTAGGGTGAATGTCAGGAAGAAATTCTTCCCTGTGAGGGTGGGGAGGCCCTGGCACAGGTTTCCCAGAGAAGCTGTGGCTGCCTCATCCCTGGAAGTGTCCAAGGCCAAGTTGGACAGGGCTTGGAGCAACCTGGGATAGTGGAAGGCATCCCAGCCCATGGCAGGGGAACGAGATGAGCTTCACGTTCCCTCCCAACCCAACCCAACCCAACCCATTCTGTGATTCCATGGCTGAACTCAAGTGCTGTCAACTACTTTCAGAGTGCACATCTAAAAGCCTGACAGCAAAGGTTGCCATGTGCTCTTCCCAGAAGTTTCTCACAACATTTCTGACAGAAAGGACCACCACCCTCACCACAAGTCTCTGCACACCCAACAGCACTTATTCCAAGAGGTGACCATTTGTGGGAGGTTTAATGTTGCTTTAGAAGCTGTACAGAGGCTACCAATAATCTCAAAGAGCTAAATATATAAAAAAAATATAGTGGAATTATATGAGGTGAGTTTTAGTATAAATAATTCCAATAATTTGACAAGAAGGAAAACCAATCTTTTATTTTCAAGTGTAACTATACCCAAAGGGTAAAGGATGTCCATATTCTTGGAAGAAATGCTGAGGATACTTTTGATCTCCCCAAGGATTTGCCACGGAACCACCAGACAAACTTGAGTTTTATGACTCCATAAACGAGAGCAGGTGTCGCCTTTCCACATCCATATTTCTAAATGCAGAAGGGTATTTCTGTCTGGGATGATTCAATGTTTATATTTACACGGCGGAGGAGAGGAGATTATTGTCATTTGCACTGATGAAGGAGGTAGTTGTCACCTTCCCGTTTTTCCATATTGAATCTTTGTTAGCAAATAACATGTCTTGAGTAAAAATGAGAGCAGGAGATAATTTAAACGGGCGCCACACTTGGCCCTGGCAATGAAATTACAAAAGTGAATCAACATGAAAGCAGACTCATTTTTTTCCTCAACAATTTGGGTAATTGTGGACAAGGCAAACATCAGTTTTCAGTGCAAAGAAACTGAACCAGTTACTCTGGTATCTTAGGGCAAAGCTTCAGTTCCTTAATTAAGAGATTCAGAAATACTGTGTGTGCTGGCAGATGGAAGAAATGATAAGAGCACTTGCCAGAGCTGGAAATGCTGGTGATGTTCATGTATCAGAAAGCTCAGTGTGTGCCTGAACCAGGACTTCAGAATAGCCAGACTTAATTTTTCGACCTTCTCTGAAATAGCCACGTGATCATCTTTTGCCATAGAGATGAGAGACTTTCAGCATCCATTTCAAGCTGGGCAAATCTCATCTGTCCCCTGAGATATTAAATGACCTGTGCAAAGCCAAATTAATTAAAAGCATTTAAAAATAGAGAAAGGGAAATGGTGATGCTTTTAATATGGTGAGAGAATGAAAGGAAGGAAGAAATATAGTGTTTCTGTTACCCTACAAAAGAGATCTTTGCTCAGTTATAAAGACTGTTTATGCCCCATCTCCCTACACTTCATGCCAAGTGGCAAAGCCAGACAAACCGATCTTTTCAAAACAAGTAAAAAGTCCACATTGCTGCTTGAAACTAGAGCCCGTTCCTGCCAAGAGGAGCTGAGTCAGGAGAGCACAAAGGGTGGGAAGATCCCTGGCAGGGGGTTGGAACTACGTGATCTTCAAGGTCCCTTCCAACCCAAGCCATTCCATGATTCTATGATTCTGTGATTCCGTGATTCTGTGATTCTATGATCCTACGATTCTATTGAGGATCAAAGTGGTGCAAATGAGGGTTGTAGCGGAGCCAAGGCAAGGGGAAAAGATTTCCCAAGTGCAAAAAGACATCTCATGTTGTTCATGGTGAGAAGGGCTGCAAAGGTGTAACCAGAGAATACACTGAGTTGGAAGGGGCACACAATGACCATCGAGGTCTAACTCCTGGTCCTGCACAGGACAAGCACAAGAGTTACACCATAAACAACACAAATAAAATGGAAATGGAAATTCTGGTTTGGGGATGAAGAAGCAGGGAAAGAGAAGGAGACCTGGTGTGGACATGGCTTTAGGAAAATGGTCTATGGAGGATCTCAGAAGGTCAGCAGGGAATCAGGGGAAGGTGATTTCTTTGTAGTACCTTCACTAGAGGAAGGACTGTAAAGAACGGAAGTAAAAACACTAAGGGGTAGTAACCCACATTGGAAACAGGCAATGCTTGGGCTGATGTTACAGCAAAACCACAGTCACCAGAGTGGCTACCACCTTTTCCTTGGTGGTTTTTTGGTTTGGTTTTCTTTGCTTTTCTTTTCCAAGGGGAAACACAGGCAGTTTTGGCTTTGTGGAACATCCTCTCTTTATTTGGTTGGATATAAAAAGTCATGCATTTAATCAGCTCCAAAATGAGAGAAAATATTCTCTTACATGCATGAGTTTGGAGTAGGTTCACAGCATCATGAGACCCCACTTGAGGTACTGCTTCCAGCTCTGGGGCCTCCAGCATAAGAAGGACATGGAGATGTTGGACTGAGTCCAGAGGAGGCCATGGAGATGTTCCAAGGGCTGGAGCCCCTCTGCTATAGAGATAGAGTGGGAGAGCTGGGGATGTTCAGCTGGAGAAGAGAAGGATCCAGGGAGAGCTTGGAGCCCCTTCCAGAGCCTAAAGGGGCTCCAGGAGAGCTGGAGAGGGACTGGGGACAAGGGATGGAGGGACAGGACACTGGGAATGACTTCCCAGTGCTAGAGGGCAGGGAGAGATGGGAGATTGGGAAGGAATTCTTCCCTGTGAGGGTGGTGAGGTCGTGGCACAGGTTACACAGAGAAGCTGTGGCTGCCCCAATCCTGGAAGACCAGGCCAGGTTGGACAACACTTGGAGCCACCTGGGATAGTGTGAGGTGTCCCTGCCCATGGCAGGGGGTTGGAATGAGATGAGCTTTCACGTCCCTTCCAACCCAAACCATTTTGTGATTCTCTGGTTATAAGTTATAAAAAACAAGCCTGAGGGACTGTGGGAAGTGGGATCATGTTATAGGAAATACATTTTTACCTTAGTTAAGGTGTGGAATCCCTTCCACGGTCCAGGGCTATGCATTGGCTTTCCCAGTGACCCAGAGGAACAGAGAAGCTCTATCCCAGGTACAGCTTCTCTTGGCACAAGGGCCAACCTTCACCCAGTTTGGAAGGGACGCATTGCCTGATAACTTTATTTTCCACTGAGCTCCAAAGAGCAGAGTGGCACACTGACAACAGCAACCAGCCCCTCTCTGAGACACATCCCTGCCCTTCATAGCCAATTAAATCATTGGAATCCCACGGGGGGGAAGTAGGAAATGCTGCGTAGTCACTTCTCCTAAATCCCAGCTTGGAAAAGCACCAAGCAAGTCCATCAAACTGGAGGTCTGAGCTGTTAATGCTTTTCCAAGGGGAGAAACACACAATTCTCACCACCTTTTTCAGCTGATGAAGTCACATTGCTTCTTCCTGCTGGGTAACCAGTACCTTGAGGAGCAGGGGGATTATTCAGTGCTTGGTTTAAAGGGAAATCTGCAAATAATTCCAGGCTTTACAAAGAAAAGGCAGGCAGGGCAGAAACCTTGCTAGTTACCCTCTCCTGCACAGCCCAGTCCCGGGTGGCCCCACGATCACACATCCGATGTCACTGGTTCAGCTGATGGCAGCTAAAAGGTGTCCCACAAAGGGAAAGCACAGAGACAGGTTCCTTTTGATGCTCAGGGATAAATGAAAACAGTTGCAGCTCTCAGGAGATTAAAGGAAGCCTGAGGAGAGCTGAATAAAACCTGTCACCGCAGGTAAGATCTAGATAATGGGAACGATGAAGTTTGCTAATGCACACTTCCCAAGACCATACTAATTCTTAAATTTGTCAGGCGGTGTAAAGTGATTTAAATGTAACGTTTCTGTCCAATAGAGACAAGTCTGGGATTCATACAATTACATATTTAAGTAGAGGATTGTTATCCAGCTTCTACCACGCAACACCTGAGGACCTGAACGTGTTTTAGGGACTTTAATTAATCAATCAATTCAATCAACCTCACAATCCGCGTGAGTTATATAATTTCAGACAATTTGTTAAAAATATGGCCAGGAAGAGAAGTCCATTTTTAAGGAATAGCCTCTTGGTTTAGATGCCTTCCCTGTGATAGCCCCATCCTGCTAAAACCTCAGCAAGCAAAACCAGAGTGGCTTATGGGGACATTTTCTTTGAAAATGACCAACAGGCTCGGACTACTGGAGCCTAAACATATTCCTCAATTTTAATGTATTTCCTGGAAAAGGTGACCCATGCAAAACTACTCAGCTGCATGTGAAGGTAAGGGTTGAAAATCAAGCACCTGGTCCAGCTGTGAGAACACAGCAGTTGTTTCAAAGCCAGGTTGGACAGGGCTTGGAGCAGGCTGGTCTAGTGGGAGTTGTCGCTGCCCATGGCAGAGGGTGGATTGAGATGAGCTTTAAGGTCCCTTCCAACCCAACCCATCCTGTGAATGGCTGCCCCATCCCTGGAAGTGTCCAAGGCCAGGTTGGACGGGGCTTGGAGCAAACTGGGATGGTAGAAAGTGACCCTGTCCATGGCAAGGGGCCTGGACTAGATGAGCTTTAAGGGTTCACTTCCAACCCAAACCATTCCATGATTCTATGAACATTCTGTCCCAGGGAGACAAGTAGCAGCAAAAGCAGCACCTTGTTCATCTTCCCCTGGTATGTACATGCAATATTCAAAAAGATTAATAGAAATCAGTGAAGCTAAACAACACAAAGACTGGCCTAAGTGGGTCTTCTAAGTCAAGCTCACACAATAACTACTAAGTTTACAAACATATCCGACTTTTCATAGCGTGGAGACACGAACATCGTTGCAAAGGAAGCTGGAGCCTTTTCTGCCTCATGCATGAATAACAAAGCCACCTGCTATATTCCAGCAGTGGATGCTTTATTGTTAGTGATGATGCATGAGGCAGAAATAATGCAGTTTGATTTTTAGAGACAATACCAAGTTGAGCTTGCAAGGCTGTCAGCCCACACTCGTTTGACTTGGGAACTGAGCAAACAACATGGAAGTAATTGATGGAAACTAATGACACAATAAGATGTCATTTTTTTCTGACCTACTTTGCTTAAAGTAAATCCCCATTAATTGCAATTATCTGTACTCCATGTACACCAAACACTCAGCTGGATCCAACCCCCAGTTATTTAAATGAGGTAGTTCCAGATTTACACAACTCTGATTCTGGCTTACATACCTCTCTATATATATAGTGTTTGTTCCCCTGATCTGAATAAATGCCTGGAAGATGGAAGACCACACAGCTCAATTAGTGTATTGATCAGGATGGAAAAAGCCTTTAACCAAGCAGCACAAGGAGGGTATGATCGCACTCCAGGGTCCTGCTGGAGCACCAAACACGCCTCCCCTTCCTCTGAAGAACAGAAGGACCATGAAATGCAAGGCACAGGCAGATCAGCTACGAGCGCTGCGAAGGAAAAAACCCTGGCTAAACATGTTTTATAAATACTTGCAGATCTCAGGGTCACCCAGAGTTTACCCAGGCCTCCGGACACAAGCGCCTCCAGCTTGAGGGAAGCGTGGGATGCTGCTGAGTGCCAAAAAAAGCTTCCTCCTCTCGAAAATATGAGTTGAGAGATCTCAACATGGGTGTGATTGACACTCACAACTTCCAAAAAAATCCCTAAAAATACATGGTGTTGGCTAATAAAAGAAACGGGTTCTGACTAGTGACTTCTGGCTCTCTGGGATGGCCAGGGCTACAGCAAACAGGACGGCAGCTCTTGTTGATGTCCTTGGCTGAAGTGAAGTCCAGAGATGTGGACTTGGTTGAAGTCCACAGCTGTGGCTGTGGGTAGCAGGGAAATCAGGGAGTTGGGGGGAGATTTGAACATGGCTGCATCTCTGCTGTTCGCTAGGAGAGCCAGCAGGAGCTGGAGAACATCATGGGATAATCAGGAATTAAGATGTAAGTGGTGGAGATATCACTTCTGGCCACCCACGGAGTCATGTATCCATGAGTCATCGCCTGATGCAGGAAGGAACGTAGCGTTCCATGCATCAAAATGGACAAGATCTTCCCAAGGAGAGATTATCTGGGATGGAAGACCTTTCAAGGGCTTTCATGCCAGCTGTTTATCGTTCCATATTGGCATGCATTTTCCTTGATAAGATTGTGAAGCTTATGTGTTAAAATGAGTTACTTTTTTATTTTAGACTCCGATACTCCTACTGGAAAGATTTTCCGATTTCCAGACTAAATATATTCATGGCCAGTTCCTACTCATTTACTTTTCCACCGCTGCCCTTCAGTGTCCCACCGCCTTTCCCTTCACTCGCATTTACTTTCCAAGATTTATTTATAGGCAGAAAATACATTTCTTCTCCAGTCTCATTTTTGCTAAACTAAACAAGCCAAATTCTTCCAGTCCACAGGAGAAAGACAGACCAGTAAGACCTCTGACCACTGCCTGGCTCTTCCCTGAGTGAATTCCACCCTTCTTGGACACAGGTGGTCACAACTGCACGGAGAACCTCGGAGGCAGTGCCAGCAGTGAGTTGTGTGTGTCATGCCATCTCTTGCCCAAGCAGCTGCTTCTCTCATCTCGCGTGCCAACGCCACGATCCTCAACTGCTGCCTTCTCCCACCCGTATGTCTCATCACACGAGTTTGGGTTGTTTTTGTACCAAAACAGATGACTCGTCTGCCCTGTTATTGGTTTGTGAAGTACAACGTGCACCTACACTTCTATTTCAATAATAAGCCCAAATAGTGTTATTGCTTCTGCGTTGTTTTGTTTTTATTCTCTCTCTAATCTCTATGTAGCAAATCTGCTGCACGGAAAAGTTGGAAGGAATGAGGAATGTTTCCATTTATATCTCCTTGCACCGCAAATCAGAAGCTGAAGCTTAATCTGGGTGCTTCCAACCCAAACTACGGGTCCCAAAGTCCTTATTTCTTACTTCTGTGAGAGTGGACATCCATCTTTAGGTTTGAAAGTGTCCAACTGGAGAGGGATTTGTATACATCTTATGCACGTGAAGTCATTTTTTGTCAAGTTGAGGGCTGGTTTTCATCTTATTTCCATATTCTTACAGTAGCTTAAATTTGTAGAAATTAATGGAATATCTTCAACATTTGAATTCATTATTGTGGGGACCTGTGGAATCATGTCCTCTCCAACCCCATTATATAATATCATAGAGAACACCAGTTTTCTCATTTTGGAGAACTTTATGCCAGAGTTTCACTCCAATTTGGCCCCACCCAGGTCTGCACCAGGTGCATCATCTGGATGGTGCCCCAAGCTTTGCTTTCTCCTCCTTTTCTGTTTCTCTGCTACAGGAAGATCCAACCATTTAAAACCTAGCAGGATTTTACAGACTGCACAAAACTTTGGAGCTCCTTTAACTCGGAAACACCAAATAGACCCTTCCCAGCCAGCGTATTTAATATATTCATGTCCTCCCACTAATCTTAAGATTAAATTAATTTTTACTCCCTGCAAAAAGCATTTTATCTGCACTTATGCACTTTCCTACCTTCTGTGAGGGGTTGTTTTTTGAAATTTAGACTCTGCAAAGCAGAAACTTTGGCAGCCACTTCTGGAGCCCTGAATCTCTCAGCCCTCACATTTTGCCATAATTTAAAGAAAAAAAAACAAAAGGAAGAAAGGGTAGAATTCAAACTCCCACAGAAAGAGGTAGAAGCAGCAGCTGGAGAAGGAGCATCTGGAAGGAGCACGCTTATGAAACAGGGGGGAAAGCACAAATGGAAAAGAAGGACGCTTGTAACCTACAGAGGACAGCACAAGACAGCTCAGAAAAGAAGGATATGATGAATGAACAGATATATAATGGGGATCTGGGTGGGGAAGATCTTGAATTTGGTTTTCCCAGCCTGCCAAAGGGTCCTTTGGGGAAACAGCTGCCTGAGGTGCAGCTCAGCCCCAGGCAAATCCCAAAAATGGAGCTGGGAGCTGCTTCCTCAGCTTGCCAGAGGTTTCTCCAGCACAGAGCTGAGCCCGTGGAGAGGAGCTGGTTGCTCTCCCTGACTCCATACATACAGAACAGGAGAAGCAGTGCCCCCCAAAATGGGTAAGGAAAGGACAAGAACAGAGGAGAGGATGTGGGATCCCTGTGTTAGAAGGAAGACACTGTGGTGGGGGATTTGGAAGAGCAACGAGGTGACGTGAGGTTGGGGTGCCAAGGTGTGCCACTATCATATCCTGGAATGGTTGAAAAGGACCTTAAAAATCATCTTCCTCCAACCCCCCGACATGGCAGGGACATTTTCCATTAGACCAGGTTGCTCCAAGCTCCATCCAACATGGTCTTGAACACTTCCAGGGACCAGGCAGCCACAGCTTCCCTGTCCCAGCACTTCACCACCCTCCGAATAAAGGAGGGGGACCTGTGGGGTGGGGTGGAACAGGAGCCTCCCTTCCCCTGGTGCAGCCATGGGATGGAAAAGAAGCAAGAAGTAACCCAGGGGAGGTCCTGGCTCTGCCAGGGACCAGGGAGCTGCTGGAGGTGGGCAAGTGGGAAGCAACTTGCTGAGGGTGGGCTGAGGGCAGCTGGAAGGGCAGAGTGGTGGTGCTGGGATCTGAGAGGGAACAGGCGACAGGGACAGGGCGGTTGCACTTCAGGGTATGGATTTGATGGATAATACACTGGACTGAGGGGCTGAGTTGGGAGTGGGATGGGGTCAGCACAAAGGGGTCCAGACGAGGGTGGTCTGGGGAATGCTGATGTCAGCACATGGAGTTTGAGGGAAGAAGCACAATGAAACTTTTTGAGTGTCCAGCGGAGGGACAGGAAGACAGTGAAGGGTCTGGAGGGGGAACCATATGAGGAGCAACTGATGTCACCTGGTTTGTTCAGCCTGGAGAAGAGGAAACTGAGGTCAGACCTCATTTGGGTCTGCAGCAGTGGAAGGACAACTCCATCCCTGTTCTGTGTGACGAATGACAAGACCCAAGGGAACGGTTGGAGCTGTGACAGTCGAGTTGGATATTAGGAAAAGATTCTTCCCCCAGAGGGTGGTTGGGCACTGAACAGGCTCCCCAGGGAAGGGTCACAGCCCCAAGGCTGCCAGAGCTCCAGGAGTGTTTGACCAATACTCTTGGGCACATGGTGGGATTTTTGAGGTGTCCTATGCAGGGTCAGGGGTTGGACAGGATGATCCTTTCAGGTCCTTTCCAACTCAGAATATTCACTGAGTCTGTGAAGATTCTGTGATTCAAAGACTATTGGAGAGAGGGAACACCTCTTTCATAAGGAAAGGCTGAGACAACTGGGGTTGTTTAGCCTGGAGAAGACTGTGGGGAGATCTTAGAGCCCAAGTCTTAAGCTGTGTCAGGGGAGGTTTAGGTTGGATACCAGGAATAATTTCTTTGACAAGAAGGGATGATTGGACATTGGAATGGGCTGCCCAGGGAGGTGGTGGAGCCACAATCCCTGGAGATGTCCAAGGAATGACTGGACATGGCACTCAGTGTTCTGGTCGTGTTGGGTCACAGGTCTGACTCGAGGATCTCAGAGGTCTTTTCCGAACTAATTGATTCTGTGAAACGACCTCAAGCAGTTCCCAGAGGAGGTTCAGGTTGGATTTTAGGGAAAAAGTTCCTCATGGAACGGGTGGCCAGGCAATGGAACGAGGCTGCCCAGCTCAGGGGCGCAACCCCAATCCCTGGAGACGTGGAATTGGGGAATGTGTTTTAGGGGCGAACATGACATCGCTCGGGGGAACAGCCGGACTCGACGACCTTAGAAAGCTTCTCCAACCTACACGACCCCGCGATTCCCCCCGGGGGAGGCAGGGCGGGCGCTCCAAGAGGACTCTGGGGCCGCCCCCGCTCCGGTGCGGTGTCCGTGCCCTCGGGCTGGGCAGCCCGCAGCCCTCCCCTCCCCGGGACCGACCTCCCGCTCTCCCCTCACAGGCACCGGCCGCTGTCG
>WEKX01012298.1:0-54808 GCA_013390025.1 Pitta sordida | reverse complement strand
TATTTGAGAAGAAATGGTTTTTTACTGTGGCTTTCTCAGGCGGTTTAAGCATAAAAATACTATTTTTGTCCTTGTTTAGAGTTTCAGCAGGAAATAGAACCAAAGCTTAACTGTCCAAAGAGGCTACGACTCCACATCAAGCAAGACCCTTGGAACCTCCCCAGCAGCGTCCGGAGTCTTGCCCAGAATATCAGAAAATTTGTTGAAGGTTAGTAAGAACAGCATGATCATAAATAAACACTTGATTAATGATACAGAGCCAAGAGAAGGGAAGAGATACAAATGCTTCATGTTGCTGCTAGACAAGATCTTCTGAACGCAGTGTTGTCTACAGGACTTTTTAATGCTCTTAATAACAAGGTTAGTGGAGTTTCTCTCAGCTGTCTCATGCTCACCCTACTGAATTCAGATGCTGAAGAGAAAATAGTCTTCTGACAAATCACAGAAAACAAAGGAACCATATATTTTATGTGGTAAGTTGTTTCAGTTGCTGCTGAAGTCCCGTGGGCTTGACCTATTTGTTATATGTACAACTTCACAGCACTGTACACCAAAATGAGGCTTTTCCTGAAATTAAACTCTTTTTTCCACTGTCTTAAANGGAGCCAATCACAGTGGATTCACTCTCCAGTACTAAGAGTACTACTTTTAGTTTAATGGTGGTTGACACTCAGTGAAAAATTAATAAATATTTTTTACTCCTTTTTTTGTATGGAGTACAAAAATTCTTCATAGTAAACCAAATTATATTCAAGTATTGATCAGTTTCTTTCACAATTGAGGAGGAATGGTAATGTCTTCAACAGTCCTTCCTTATGCCCTTTCTGAAGCTAAGCCTACCAGACCATTTTCACCTAACTTTTTTGCCCATAAATAGAATTAGTAGACCTAGACCTCAGCCATTTTAACATTGGTCGTATACCCTCAATATCGAGCTGAGATTACTCAGATAAATTTGGGGTTAAATCTATCAGAAAATTCTGTGGGACAGTTCAGCAGTCCAAATGACTTAGTGTCACTCTATAATGCAAAAAAAATTTTTCTGTACTATACTACTATAAATTAATGGTGATACTTATCAAAAGAAACTTGATGTTTACAGAACAGTAAAACTGTTGGCATTTTGTAGACTTTTAGAAATAAGGCTTAATTTTTTTTTCTGTTAATAAATTAGAGTAACTAACTGTATTGCAGCTGACATGCTTGAGAACGCTGCTTGGTTCAGAGAGCTAAATAGTAAAAGGCATTATTCTTGTGTTGTTCAAGAGCAGCACACACTCTGCTTTAACCTCTCTCCTTCAATGTGTATCAGATGATGTCTACCAATCTTAAATATTTGTGGCTCTCCCTTTCTGTCCATGACATCTGAGCTTTTGTCAGAGATTTACAAGTGGCCTTTGTGCCATCTTCTTACCCAAATACATGGAATTGCAGGCAAAATTACCGTCTTAGGTTGTTTGTTCACCCTCAGTCTTTACATCTTTCCATTTTCTTGTAGTTGTTTTTTTCCTTTAATTTGTTTCCTATTCCGCCACTATCACCTCCCAAACTGGGATCACTAATGCTTCTTCCTGAGAAGTACTCTGAGGAATTGTGGTCCACATCGTCATTGTAAATTTGATTTGCCTGGGGACGAAGGAGCTGGTGTGATGTAACGGATACCGGGAGGCCTATGTTCTTGTGGCTTCCCTGATACAAATAACGTGAAGAAGAAATAAGGGAATGGAATTGAATAATTGCTTCTCAATCCTTAGTTTCCAAGGCATGTTTGGACAGGTATATGTAATTCAGTGTTGGGAAGATTCAGGGCAGAATTATTCCCCTCAGGAAATTTTAGGAGCCTGCTGTGGTTTAGGCAGGCTTGGTCTTATATAAGTTAAACCTGAGACACATCCAGCAGCTGGATTTAACTGAAATCAGATGAGCAAGAAGCAGGCTTAAAAATCTTTTTAACAGCTAAATTTTCTCTTCATATCTAGATGTTTTTCTTTCCTGCCTTACCATATATTGTGTTCACAGATGGTCGGAATACCTAGGAGAACCAGTAGTTACTGCCCTGAGCTATTTCTGGCTGAAAGCCATGATACATAGTCCTCTCTCCATTGTCCCTCATATTTGACTGATTCAGAAAAAAACCGAAAGATGTCACCTAATTTAACTATTTAGTTGGGCTTCTAAGAAGAAGTTGAACAATGTCTTGAGGTTTTGTAAGAGTCTTCTTACGGGTTTATAAGTAAAAGGCAGTAGTATTTCAATGATTGAGGAAAGCAGATATATGTATCTCTTCTAGCAGATAGGCAAAGGCGACAGATACAGCTCCACTGTGGGGAAAAATTGTATTTGCATCTCCATATTGAAAACTGACTAATTTTTCTGTTTATGAAAATATCATAGACTATTGTAATTTTTTATTCATTGTTCTGTTGCATTGCAAAATCAATTAGATTAGTGCTTTAAGGCAGAAAGATGAGATGTTTAAAGTCCTAGATATTAGGATTATTTTATTTATTTTTCTTTAATTAATATGAAGACATGGGAGAACTCAGTTCCTTAGGATGATTGCTCTGGTCTGTCAGTTTTCTTTTTATTAGCATTGGAATTGAAAGAACAGTAAAGAAAAATCCACCAAGGTTTGCAGAGATTAAAAAAAAGCAAATAAAAGAAACACAGATAAAAAAAACCCACCAAACCTGCCTTGACAGTAAACTTCAAATATATGTGGAGATTGCTTTGTCTTTTTTCATTTGCCCTACCATATCATGAGAGAGAGAAAGATCTTCTATGGCTACAGTGTAGAGGCAGCTTTAGAAACCTAATACAGTTGTTAGAATTGAAGAGTCTTTTGAAATACATAGTATCAGGTTCTAGGACGATTTTTTTGGAGATAACTAGAGAAAAGAGTGAAGTTATTTCTTGAAGTGACTAGGCCTACTAGCTTGTTCACAGATTCACAGAATACTATGAGTTGGAAGGGACCCACAAGGATCATCTAGTCCAACTCACCATCTAACACCCGTACAGAGACCGTTAAACCAGTAATGCTAAAGATAAGTTGTTGGTGCAGGCAAATATTGGAAGATGGAGTGATTGATTTTGGTGAAGGAGAGGGAGGCAGTCAGGACAGGAGTTGAACAGTCACAGCATAGAGAAAGAATGCTGTAGGTACAGGATTCTGTATCTATGTCAGAGACGTGACATGAGAATTGGAAATCATGAAAGGAAAAGCTGGGGGTTGACCAGGAAAATGAACAAGATGGATAGAAAGAGAGGCAGCAACGGGAGGGTGTAAACACATATAACAAAGAGAAGAGATATTTCTGTCGTTGCTTTTTCCTAAAGGGAAAAAAAAAAAAGGTAAGGTTCTTGGTCAAAAACAGATGTTTTAGAGGAAGCCAGATTTCTAGTCAGGTAGTTGTATAACTACACAGGGAAATATAACTGTTTTTCTAGCCCAGTAATTTTAAGTCTAAATAGGAAATACAGTGCAATATTTAAATTAGGAGTGAGGCATGAAGGAGCCTTTCAGTTGTTGGAAGTATAAAAAAATGCATGTCAGTTTAAATCATAAAACATGCAGTGCAAACCTCAGCCTTATTTTTAAAATATTTTTAGATATGAAAAATAAAACTAAAATCTAGCCTATCCTGACAAAGATCAGAGAAGCAGAATAACATGTGGGTTTTTTTTAATAAAGTGCAAAACAATCTTTAAAAAAATAAGAGAAGCCGAAGGCACCTTGCATTTCAAATCATAATCTAAAGAGAAATTGCTAGGGAGTTCTTTCTTTCTATGCAACATGTAGTAAGAAGTGAGAACTCCCACAGCATTTAGTATTTGTTGAAAAGCTGATGGTTGACATCGAAAGTTCACTTCTAACCCCAGGTAAGTTTCTATACAAATACCTAAAAATACTCTTTTGCCTGTGGGTATATTTTGAAACATAGAAGACTTATAACCATGATAGAGGAGAATTGCAGTGTCCTGCAATTTCATGTAAGCAAGAAATCATTATTTATAGACACTTCTAATGCATTTGAATTCAGAGATGCCAGAAAGGTTATGTAAAACAAGGTGCAAGTAATAGCTCAATGTATCTAAATTATTCAGATGAAAGCTGTATTTCCCTATGCTGTATTTTCAGTTACCAAGCTATGTTCAGGCTCCAAGATGCCAAGTTATTGATCTCTGTAAGTGTGGGGTTTTGTTTTTTGTTCTTTTGTTTTGGTTTTTTTCAAAAGACAGAAGGTTAAGGCAAATATCTATCACCAAGCAATTTTCGGGGATAACCATTAATTTTAGAAGTTTTGATGCTAGTATTTGAGATAATGTGTGCTCATGTTTCAGAAGCATGGGCACTGCCGCTTATTTTTGCAGTGGTTGTACATCACATTTAAAGACCAGGCTTGAAAGGTTTTCTTCTTTTTCAAGCCTGGTCACCTCTGGAAAAGATTCTGAATTTTCATGGGTATGTTCATCCAGGGGAAAACATGTTACTCATAAGTTTTCTGGTAGAAGTGTTAAATTTTGTTAGTGTAATTTAAGATTTTTTTTATTTGTATTTTCTTACTTCAAGCATTATTTTGTGAAAAGAAAATTTTGAAGTAAATTAAAACCCCCAAGGCTAGGAATAAAATGAAAATCTGGTTGTACAGTCGGCCCTCTTCCACTTCACGCCTCCCATATTGTGGCTTCACATCTTAGCGGCATGATTTTTCAGTGTTAAAGAAGGCACTTTTTCACAACTGTGCATGCACGACCTGGCATGCATGAATATTCAATTAGGCAGCATGAATATGCAACTCAACCTGCACAGCGGCTCAGCTTCTTGTCCCATCCCAGCCGCTTGTCCTGGCCCAGCCACAGCGGCTTGGCTGCTTGTCCTGTTCCGGCTGCGGCCATGGCAGCTCTGCCACTTCCACACCCTTCCCCAGGCATGGTGGGGGCTCCGCCACTTTGCCACCCCCCTGGCATGTCCATCATGGCAACCAATAAACTGCAACACAGTGCTGAAACAGCCCCGGGGAGCCATCTGAGGGTGCAGGGTAAATTTCCATATTAATGAGCTGCCATTCAACATGGAAGTAGAGCTTTGTGGGACCCGATTAAGACTGCGGGTCTGTGATATAGGAGACCCGACTGTATTTTTCCTAGATCATTTTATATAACAAAATGAGGCTAATTTGTAATTTTTAAGTAGGGGAAGAAGGAGAAGAGGGGTAGTGTAGAAATCAATGAAAAGTGGTGTTTTTTTTCAAAGTTTTAAGCCTGAAATTCTTCATATATGGACTTACACTGGCCAACTGGTATACATGACCTCTGAGATAGCAGCTGCCTCTTCATGTGTCTTTCTCAGTATCAGTACTTTTTGTTATTAACAAATAATTCTGATTATTTATCAAGTTATATGTACAATTAAGTGAAGTTGATACTCAGTACTGTTTTGTAGGTATAAATCAGGGTTGCCTACACAAGAAGTTGGAGTTAAGATGGTATAAAGTGAAAAACTGCAAATACAGTTTAATGTTATGAAAATAGTTTTAACCATGACCTCAAAATATTTTCTTCTTTTTCTTTAAGAGGTGAAGGCACGAATACTCTTGGCCCTTCTTGAATATACAGGTAATTTTGCTTGTTTTGGGTGAGGAGGGAAATGAATGTGGATGGGTTTAGATTATATTTGCTTTTGGAGAAAATACTGTGTTTAGAGAAAGGGGAAAAATACTAGATATGATAAAACCTGACGATCAACAACTTTACCCTGTGTTTACAGTTAACATTCCTGAAGAACACAATTCCAGACATTTTTAACAAACATTGCCTTTTTTTTTTTAATGCAAAATGCCTTATCTAGTTGTTTACAGTAGATCATGGCAGATAAAGTAACAACTAAACAGTCAGTCTGTGCACAGTATCGCTGCTGTCTTTCTTCTTTTGGGCATTTTCCTATTTGCTATTTTTTGTTTTCATTGCCATCTGTTTTCAGACATACCTTATGATTTTAACCCATAACTTTCCTTTTATAGTTTTGGTTTTTTTTTTAGAAAATTTAAATCCCTTCTTCTTGGAAGGGCTCTGCTTATTCTGTGTATTAATTCTCCCATTGCCTCATGTAGCACACAGCTTCAAATACACAAAATAGGCCACATGTCTGTAAGATAAATGTCAGTGAATCAGTACTTAGAAAATAATATGACAGAAGTTTCCCTACAGTTTAGGTGCATAAATGTTCAAGCAGACAGTCCAGTTTAACTGTAAAATAAGATTATTTTAATCATCTTGCAGCACAAGATGAATGCATTATTATTTCATCATTTTTGTTATGATACACACCAACAGTTTTATGAAGGGGAATGCTATAACATTTCTTTGTTGTCAGATTCCTTCAAGAAACTAGAAAAGTTTTTACTAATTCCTCAAGTGTTCTAAAATAAGAACTGACCTGAGCAAATACCCTCGACTTGGTTTTTTTAAAGCAGTTTTCCCTATTTACATGGTTTTATAAGTTGGTAAATTCTATAGTTTTTGTATTAAAAGTATTTTTGGTACAAGGAGCCCCAAATGCTCTTGTATGCATTATCTGGCATTTAAGTAGTATTAAATGAGGTTTAGAAATGAGGTGTTGGAGACACAAGAGGTCTGCTTCAGAAGCAGGCAATACAGAGGAGGGCACCAAAACTCAACTGCTGTTACAAATATAGATAAAATAAAGCAAAGCAAGGAGACAAGATGTTTTTTTGACCCAAATCACTGTTGTGACACTGGAAAGTTTTTGACCATGGAGAAGCCAGTGGGATTTTTTTAAGCTGGAGGTCTGTGGGGTTTTTAAAGATGAAAATTCTGTCTGTACTAGATTTGCACAACTTGAGATACTGGAGAGAGAGAAAGAGGTTAGTTTGAATAATGAAAACAAAAGCATTGAGTCACAGTGCAGAAATAGTAGTGATTTAACTATTTATGGAAAGCATTCCCAAGGTCCTGAAAAGCTGGACAATATAATAGAAATGACAGAGTGTTCACCATTACTAATAGTTGAGGAAAAGATTGAAGGCAGAAGGAAGGCAGACAGAATTGAAGTTAGTTTGAGAAATACTTGGAGCCCAAGAAAAAGATACTTTTAAAGTAAATAGTAACTGTTTGAGTACAAAATTATTTCTGCTGACTTACCCCATCATCTAAATTCTTGTCAGCTCCATAGAGAAGGTGGAAAAAGAGCTAAGCCTGAGGAGGCACAGAAATCTAGAAGTGTGAGCAAATACTTTAGGTTTTGGAAATACCTTGATATCATCTGATTTGCTTTTCTTCCTCTGAGAAAGATTAAGTCTACCTGTACCATTGTGACTGATGTTTTCCTAGCTGTTCATAATGTTAAAATTACTTGAAGTCCTTCAAAAAAGAGAAGGAAGCACTGAAAATTTATCACCACAGTTTTGTACTTTATTGAGAATATCTTTTATTTTATTATTTTTTATTTTACATATTATTGAGAATATCCTTTAGCTAATCTAATGCCTGTGCCCTCCAGAATAAATTGGTAGGTTAGCTAGTCCCTAATTTATATCAGCTGTTAATGTTCCACGATGTCTGCCTAGGGACCTGTCGTAGACTTTCCTGACACCATAAATTTCTGCTGCTTCCTGGATATGTGATACTGCTCTGTGCTTATTGTATAGATTCATATTTATATATACAGTCATACCTCTNTGATATAGGAGACCCGACTGTATTTTTCCTAGATCATTTTATATAACAAAATGAGGCTAATTTGTAATTTTTAAGTAGGGGAAGAAGGAGAAGAGGGGTAGTGTAGAAATCAATGAAAAGTGGTGGGTTTTTTCAAAGTTTTAAGCCTGAAATTCTTCATATATGGACTTACACTGGCCAACTGGTATACATGACCTCTGAGATAGCAGCTGCCTCTTCATGTGTCTTTCTCAGTATCAGTACTTTTTGTTATTAACAAATAATTCTGATTATTTATCAAGTTATATGTACAATTAAGTGAAGTTGATACTCATTACTGTTTTGTAGGTATAAATCAGGGTTGCCTACACAAGAAGTTGGAGTTAAGATGGTATAAAGTGAAAAACTGCAAATACAGTTTAATGTTATGAAAATAGTTTTAACCATGACCTCAAAATATTTTCTTCTTTTTCTTTAAGAGGTGAAGGCACGAATACTCTTGGCCCTTCTTGAATATACAGGTAATTTTGCTTGTTTTGGGTGAGGAGGGAAATGAATGTGGATGGGTTTAGATTATATTTGCTTTTGGAGAAAATACTGTGTTTAGAGAAAGGGGAAAAATACTAGATATGATAAAACCTGACGATCAACAACTTTACCCTGTGTTTACAGTTAACATTCCTGAAGAACACAATTCCAGACATTTTTAACAAACATTGCCTTTTTTTTTTTTTTAATGCAAAATGCCTTATCTAGTTGTTTACAGTAGATCATGGCAGATAAAGTAACAACTAAACAGTCAGTCTGTGCACAGTATCGCTGCTGTCTTTCTTCTTTTGGGCATTTTCCTATTTGCTATTTTTTGTTTTCATTGCCATCTGTTTTCAGACATACCTTATGATTTTAACCCATAACTTTCCTTTTATAGTTTTGGTTTTTTTTTTAGAAAATTTAAATCCCTTCTTCTTGGAAGGGCTCTGCTTATTCTGTGTATTAATTCTCCCATTGCCTCATGTAGCACACAGCTTCAAATACACAAAATAGGCCACATGTCTGTAAGATAAATGTCAGTGAATCAGTACTTAGAAAATAATATGACAGAAGTTTCCCTACAGTTTAGGTGCATAAATGTTCAAGCAGACAGTCCAGTTTAACTGTAAAATAAGATTATTTTAATCATCTTGCAGCACAAGATGAATGCATTATTATTTCATCATTTTTGTTATGATACACACCAACAGTTTTATGAAGGGGAATGCTATAACATTTCTTTGTTGTCAGATTCCTTCAAGATACTAGAAAAGTTTTTACTAATTCCTCAAGTGTTCTAAAATAAGAACTGACCTGAGCAAATACCCTCGACTTGGTTTTTTTAAAGCAGTTTTCCCTATTTACA
This sequence comes from Pitta sordida, assembly GCA_013390025.1. Lineage (NCBI taxonomy): Eukaryota > Metazoa > Chordata > Aves > Passeriformes > Pittidae > Pitta > Pitta sordida. Next base: position 45,732 of record WEKX01012298.1, on the reverse strand, counting down.
TGGTTTTATAAGTTGGTAAATTCTATAGTTTTTGTATTAAAAGTATTTTTTGTACAAGGAGCCCCAAATGCTCTTGTATGCATTATCTGGCATTTAAGTAGTATTAAATGAGGTTTAGAAATGAGGTGTTGGAGACACAAGAGGTCTGCTTCAGAAGCAGGCAATACAGAGGAGGGCACCAAAACTCAACTGCTGTTACAAATATAGATAAAATAAAGCAAAGCAAGGAGACAAGATGTTTTTTTGACCCAAATCACTGTTGTGACACTGGAAAGTTTTTGACCATGGAGAAGCCAGTGGGATTTTTTTAAGCTGGAGGTCTGTGGGGTTTTTAAAGATGAAAATTCTGTCTGTACTAGATTTGCACAACTTGAGATACTGGAGAGAGAGAAAGAGGTTAGTTTGAATAATGAAAACAAAAGCATTGAGTCACAGTGCAGAAATAGTAGTGATTTAACTATTTATGGAAAGCATTTCCAAGGTCCTGAAAAGCTGGACAATATAATAGAAATGACAGAGTGTTCACCATTACTAATAGTTGAGGAAAAGATTGAAGGCAGAAGGAAGGCAGACAGAATTGAAGTTAGTTTGAGAAATACTTGGAGCCCAAGAAAAAGATACTTTTAAAGTAAATAGTAACTGTTTGAGTACAAAATTATTTCTGCTGACTTACCCCATCATCTAAATTCTTGTCAGCTCCATAGAGAAGGTGGAAAAAGAGCTAAGCCTGAGGAGGCACAGAAATCTAGAAGTGTGAGCAAATACTTTAGGTTTTGGAAATACCTTGATATCATCTGATTTGCTTTTCTTCCTCTGAGAAAGATTAAGTCTACCTGTACCATTGTGACTGATGTTTTCCTAGCTGTTCATAATGTTAAAATTACTTGAAGTCCTTCAAAAAAGAGAAGGAAGCACTGAAAATTTATCACCACAGTTTTGTACTTTATTGAGAATATCTTTTATTTTATTATTTTTTATTTTACATATTATTGAGAATATCCTTTAGCTAATCTAATGCCTGTGCCCTCCAGAATAAATTGGTAGGTTAGCTAGTCCCTAATTTATATCAGCTGTTAATGTTCCACGATGTCTGCCTAGGGACCTGTCGTAGACTTTCCTGACACCATAAATTTCTGCTGCTTCCTGGATATGTGATACTGCTCTGTGCTTATTGTATAGATTCATATTTATATATACAGTCATACCTCTCATATTTGCACCTACTGATTCATGTCTTCACAGATGAGTGCAATATTTCTCAGTGAATATTAATTGGCTATTCGCGGAGCATGCCCCCAACAGGGTGGAGTGGCAGCACCTCTCACTCGCTGAGGACACCTACAGTTCGCTCCCTTATGAGTGTTGCTGAGGTTACATGGTGGGGAAGGTTTATAACGTGCGGTGGGTACTCCCGCAGCGCCACCCATGCCAGGAGTGGGATGTCCCACTGCTTCTCCCCCTGAGTGTCCCAGTGTGAGATGCTCTCAAGCATTTCTCTCCACCAGCACCTTTCTGAGGAGCGCCTGTGGACTGCAAGCCAGGACTTGTTGTGTGCATGTGTGTGTGTCTGTTACTCTTTCCATAGCTACAGGCAGGGGAGGTGATGCCGATGGCGGAAGGTGTGCTAACTGTGGCGGAATCCAAGCATCAAGTGGTCTGTGTCCCCGAGAGCTGTGTGGACGGTGCCTGGCACACCTGGTGATATACATAGCCCCAGGGAAAGCGCTCATGCAGTGCTGCAGCCTCCTCCACAGGGACTGCAGCAGGAGCTAGCCTCCCCTTCCCCCTCTGCCTCACCTGCCCATGTGTGCCAGGACCAGGGTGTTCCGCCGCTTCTCCCCCCGGGTGTCCCAGCATGCAGTGCTCTTAAGCGATTGTCCCCGCCAGCACCTTTCCAGGGAAAGCCTGTGGACTGCAAGCGAGGACTGCTGAGCCCCTGCCCCACCACAGCCCTGTGAGCTTCCCCAGCATGGCGGCAATGAAATCATGCATGGTGGCAGCGGCCCGGCGGCGGCGAAAGCAGCAGCGTGGCCGAAGGGAAGCCCAGGGATTCTCTGGGGGTCTACCCAGTTGGAAAGGGCTCAGAAACGCTTTCCTTTGCTTCCCTGTGCTGTGAGAGGCTGTGGGGAGGTGCTTCCCAGTGCTACAGGGCAGTGGGGGGTGGGGAGATGAGCGTGGCCTATTTGCATATTCATGGCGAACCCCTGCATTTGGGTAGTCTGTGTTCTTGTAGCAACACTCTGCACCTTACAGCAGACAGTCTTCATTGGACTCCCATGGCTGGTAGCTGCAGAGTTGACCATATTATGTAGTTATATTAGTAGCTTCTTACTATGACTTGCTTTGTGATGGAATGAGGATGTTTTTGTGCCCAGCTTGTTCTCACATTGCAGCAAGGAGATCTGTCTGGCATCCATTGCCTCATGACATTGAAAGTACATAGAATTGATAGCATGTACATTAAAATCTACAAAATACATGTACATTGTTTATGAAGAAATAATTTAAATCCAGATTTTAAATACACTTACATAGAATTTTAGAATTAGAAAATAATCTACCATTTTCTACGTTAAAGTACGTGGTCATGGAGCACTATTTACTAGGAATAACATTAGGCTGTAAATTACTTGACATTAAATTGGCATGGTTTTTAGACAAAGAAGGAAGTTCCAGCCCAGCTCCTTTGCTCTTATTTAATCTTATGCTCCATTTTGGTTTTCCTTTTTTTGTCTTTTATCCATCACAGATAGCGAGATACAACTGAGGCGAGACATGGTCTTCTGTCAGAGCCTAGTGGCCACAGTCTGTGCGTTTTCAGAGCAGCTAATGGTGGCCTTAAATCAGATGTTTGACAACAACAAGGAATATGAAATGGAGACCCTAGAGGCCAGCAGAAGGTGGTTGGAACAGATAGCCAGTGCGGGTCTTCTTCTTCATTTCCAGTCCCTGCTCTCGCCAAACTTGGTAAGATGCCTCATGTGGCATGTTTGGTCACAGGCCCTGTTTGTTCCCTGAACCAGGGATATGGTTAAAGAGTCTTGGATATCTAAATGTGATTTTCTGTGTTCTTTGCACTTAGCTTACTACTTAATTAGCTGCTATTTGGACAAGTTACCATTCACATAATTACAGATGTGGGAAGTATTTGGTTGTGATACTGGAAATGCGTTTTTTCCAAAGACAGCATTATGTTTGCTTGGAGTTAGCAAATAGTGAGTTTACCCTTGACACCCCACTGCTACTTTAGCTGTTTCTTTGGAGTGAATGTAGATTTAGGTGATAACTACAGTCAACCCTTGAATATTGCAGGGCTTTGGGTCTCCAAAGGGTTACTGCAAAGCCCTCAATCCATGAAAATAAGCAGCTCATGAATATGCAATTAAGCCCCACCCTTTGCTGCTGTCCCATCTCCATTTATCTCCCTTGGCTGCCTAGGTGCTTCTGCGCCATATGATTGGCTCTGGCTGCTGCTGCTCTGGGATGGGACAGGACAGCAGACCAACTGTAACAAAGCATCCTGCCTCCCTCTGTCTCCCATTGGCGAGGGGCACAGCCTGGGCACTGCTGTGCGCTGACAACAGATAACCCTGTAAAACAGTGTTCCAGCTCTCCTGCTTTACTTTGCATAGCCCTGATCTGAAACAGTTTTGGGGACTGCGCCTCCAACCCTGTGCCGGGGCTGGCACGGGGAAGCCTCCCACGGCTCCTGGCACACATGGGCATTCCCCGAGCCCGTCCCGGTAGAGGCTCAGGAAGTGCAGTCGCCACACCCCTCCTCCTCTGTGCCCACAGTCAGGCAGATCCCGTGGCTGGGGCCCAGCGAAGCCCAGGGGCCACGCCCATCGCGGCCAGCACTCGTCCGTCCTCCAGACCTTATTAGGGGAGGAGACGTGGCTACGGGTGGCATACTTGAATACTTAGTGGGGTCGCTATCTTTGCGGATTCCAAGACTCGTGTGAAGAGGACCAGACCCAAGAGCCAGTGAGTGATGGGGGATCACTGTATATCCTAATGTTGGAGAGCATTGACTTGAGCCAGTATGAGCAACTACTTCACAGGTAGGTGAGTTACCTGCATGGGCTTGCATGGGACAGGGTGTGTCAAGACATTGTGTGCAGCTTACAAACAGGTAAAATCGGTGCCTCAGGAGAAACAGAGGAGTTCTTTATCCACATGAACAATATGTGAAGAGGGCACTGTCCTGCCATCTTAGACTTGTGTCTTGAGTCTTTTGGTACTGTGTAGCATCATTTTGGACACTTTTTGGTACTGTGTAGCATCAACATGTCCCAGTGCTGAAATCCTTAGAGTTCAAGAGTAAATTCAGTTAGTGCCTGTCTTATCTTTTCCATGTGCTTTGTTGTCATGTTACCACAAACCAACTCTTGTCTTTACAGCACTGAATGCTAATATTTCTTTTCTTTCAAGGAATAGTGATTTCCTTTCTAGCAAAAATATGTTCTATTCATATTATTTCACATAACCTGATACCAGCAGTATGCATTGTCAAATTGAAAATAAAACTTCACTATTTTCTGTCTAACAGTTCTTAACCAAGGGAAATGTATTTAAAGGCAAAATTTTCAATACCTTCTCAGCACTATTTGACTTACAAATGATCCGTGTTATTTTAAACAACGGTATTTGAAGGAAATTACACTCATTATGGCCAGAGTTCAGTAATGAATGAGCAGTTGTACAAGGATTTCCCATGTCATTTTATGGGAATAAAATGACATGGGAAATGTCCTGCTGACAAAAAACACTCTGTCCATCAACATCTTAAATTGAACTGGGAGACAAGATATTTCTAGCAGACTGAGTTTTTCATAAGTACAAGGGACAATGCTATTGCACTGTCTAGATCAGGGAAAATCATGGGATTTTTTATTCTGTTCTATAATTCAGTAAACTATAGTTTATTCTCAATTTATGGGCAACTAGTTTATAATTCTTTGCTTTCCTGCTGTTTTAGTTCATAGAAGGGGGAAAATGTGTGCTTCAGATTTCCTTTTGGCTCTTGCTAACCGAAAGTGCTAGTGAAGAGCTTTATAAAGAATGGAGTTACTTTAAGTGATTATTGATTTCTGTTCTAATTGCTCTGCATATTTAACTCAAGACAACCATACTTGTAGATTACTATTTTCCGTTCTAAAGATTATGTAAAGTGTCTTGAGAAGCCCTGGATCTCTTTAACTATCTCTTCAGCTCAGGAGCACATGGAGGGAACCATAGTTGCAAATCTAAATACAGTCAGACCTCTTGCACTTCGTGGCCCCCATATTGCGGCTTCACATCTTAGCAGCATGATGTTTCAGTGATGAAGGAGGCCCCTTTTCGCAACTGCACGTGCACGACCTGCCGAGGCGGTGGCGACGCGGGCAGCGGCAGTGCGGCTGCCTGTGCCGTTCTGCGGGTGGTGGTGGCGGCTCCGCTTTGCCACCCCACCACGGGCTCCGCCACTTCGCCGCAGGNGTGAGCACTGGGGCCAGGCCGGGCTGGGCTGGCGGGGGGAGCAGCGGCGCGGAGTTTGCGCTGGGAACACACATGGTCAGAGCAGCCGCTCAGAAACGGTTCCCTTTGCTCGCCTGTGCCGAGAGAGACAAAGGGAAGGAGCTGAGAATTGTCCGCAGAGCTCCGGAGTTGCGGGGGATGGAACAATGGGCGTGGCCTGCATGCATATTAACGACCTGCAGTTCTTTGCAAGAATAATGTTTCGCGATGCCTTTGGCCTGTCCCTTTCCTTGAGATGGAAAAGGTATAACTATGTATTTGCACCTAGAGTTTTGTAGGTGAAGGCGCAAGTCAGCCTGGGCTGTACTTGCTCTGAGCTGCTTGTTCGATTATTGGTGGACACAATTAACTCGTTTGCTGTTCATGAGTGAAATCCTAGTTATGGCATTTTTTTAAAGAAAATTGCCAGAAAGAAGAATTCAGTTTTTGCACTTCCCCTCTGTTGCTTTACAAGGTAGGCCTGGTTTCAAGACAAGGTGTTAAAGTCTGGTCTCTTATAGAATAATGTCAAAAGTGTTTGATTAAAAGCCATAAGAAGTAATGATAGCTATAAATTTCCTATTAACAGACGTGAAGATATTTACATTATCTAGTAATTATAGTTATACAGTGAAATGTTGTGCAGCATTCTATAATTGCTTTTATATTCTGCTCTCTTTTATTATTTCTATTATGGAAAACATCTGGCTGAGATGACCTTTTCAATTTTTCTTTTGCCTTTTTTAGGCTGATGAGCAAGCCATGCTGGAAGATACACTGGTTGCATTGTTTGACTTGGAAAAAGTTACTTTTTACTTCAAACAATCAGAGCCAGAACCATTAGTTGCGAGTGAGTATCTGGACTTCATTGTTTTTGTAAATTTTTGTTCCTAGAACATCACCTCCCACAGGGAATTCCAAAAACTTGGAATTACAGAGAATAAATAGATCTGTGGCTGTCCTAACATTCCTAGATGTCCTGAATTACAGCTATCATCAGTGACAATGCAGAATCATTATCTGACAAAGTCAGTAATTTTGGGGGCAAAATTGTTTGCTTAAATGAACTTTCCACTAGGAGTATGTGACTTCATCATGCAAGTCCCTGGAAGACTCAGTTTTTACTGAAGAAATGTGTGTAAAAGTAGCTTGAAGGTCTTAGTGGAGAAATGCAACTGACATGAGATGGAGCAGCATAAACCTCATTTCATTTGATTGTCTGAAAAATAAAGTAGATACTTGGAAGGGCTCCTTGAAATGAGATGGCTAACACTATTAGGACAGCCTTAAATTGGGCAAGAAGCTTTCTCTGAGACCTGCTGCTGCAAATGATCAGGGTCCTGAACCCTTCCTCCCAACACTCACCCAACTCACCAGGAAGGGACTGTCTTCACAGCCTGCTGTCCATACCCTTCACTTGCTTTCAGCCATTTCTTTGTTAATATGTGTTCAGCCAGTAGATATTTTACTGCAGTGAACTTTGTTTAATGAGAAAAAAGCCCTCATTTTTCTCTGCTCCCCCTGGGAAGGGAGGGAATCATGTCTGCTTCACATCAAGCCATTCTGAAACAATTCTTTTGCTTCACTGAGACCACACATGAGAGGACTTCTACAGTAACCAAAACCAGAAGACACATAAAGCTGCCTCAGAACTCAGTAGCGCAGGCCTGGTAGTTAGGTAGGAATTAGCCTTTGTGAGATCATAGTTATTTTGGTATAATTCAAGTAAGGCCCCTGTTCAGAGTGTTCTAAAAAGAAGCCCTACTAAACCAGGTAACAGCATGTAGTTATGGGACAGCCTCCTTATGAGAATTTAACCCTATACCTATGGCATGAACTAATCATATTGCTACATCTTTCAAATGAGGTATCTGTGCTAATTAGTGGAAATTCTGTGTGTTCAAGGACTGTAATAAATTCTGTATTTTATTTTGGTATAAGTGCTGCCACCACAGTCATTCTGACTCTGATTATAGAAGTCAAGAGACTGGAATTTTTTTTAAATTTATTTATAATTCTGCATAATCGATAAAATAAAAAAAGTCTTTTATTACCAAAAGTAGTGAAAATATTTCTTTTGAATGTTTACTGTTTAGGTACGAGATGATTTATGTACAGGGTAAAAACTGTCTAATTGATCATACTTGGAGACTTATCTATGGAAACAATATTTAAACAGGAAATGCATAAGAACATTAACTTGATTTAAACTGACTTCCTCTGAGAGTTTCAGCTAAATAGGAAGTTTTCGTCAGCTTTTGCTAATGCTCATTGCATGTTAATCATCTGACATAATACACATGGGTGGATGTTGGGGAATTCTTGTAACTGCAGAATGATACTACAGGTCTCCTCAAACCCTACACCAAACAATGTATTATGACATTTAACCTGTCAAAGTGTGATGTCATGTTCTCTTACTTTTCTATATTCTACCATATATTTTCTCAGTCAACTCCTGATTTTTAATAATAATTTCATGAATATAATAATAGCTACCGTATATTTACTTGTGTTCTATTCCGTATGAATCTGAGGAGAATCTGACTCTGTATATCACACAATTCATTAGAAGGAACTTTTTCACAGAGAGGGTGATCTCTTAGTGGAATGGGCTGCCCAAGGAGGTGGTGGAGTCACCGTCCCTAGAGGTGTTTAAGAAAAGGTTGGATGAAGTTCTTGGTGGCATGACCTAGATATTAGGGTAGTGTGTTACAGGTAGGATGATGTGTTGGTAGTAGGATGGCAACAGGTCAGGTTAGGTAACAGGTTTGACTAGATTAGATTAGGTAACAGGGGATAGGTTGGACTTGATGATCTCTATGGTCTTTTCCAACCTTACTGATTCTGTGATTCTGTGGTATTATACATGGTGCACTTCATGAAGCCCTGTGAAATGTTGCTAAAGGTATCCTTCCAGTGATTTCAAACTAAGTGCCATAGGTAGCTGTGCAGTCCACGGGCTGTGACACCTCTCCTATGAAGAAAGGCTGAGAGACCTAGGGTTGTTCAGTCTGGAGAAGAGAAGGCTCTAGGGAGACCTTAACAGCACCTTCCACTAAAGTGGGCTTACAAGAAAGCTAGAGAGGGACTTCTTACAAGTACATGTAGTGATAGGAGAAGGGGGAAAGGTTTTAAACTGGAAGAGGGCAGGTTTAGATTAGATGTTAGGAAGAAATTCTTTGCTATGGAGGTGGTGAGGCACTGGACCATGTTGCTCTGAGAAGTCCTAGATACCCCATCCCTGCAACTGTTGAAACCTAGGTTGAATGGGACTTTGAGCAACCTGGTTTAGTGAAAGGCGTAACCCTGCCCATGGCAGGAGACTGGAACTAGGTGGTCTTAAGATCTTACCAGCCCCAACCATTCTATGATTTTGTATTTCTCCATATTTACAAGGAATATAAGTAGAGTGTTGCCAACAGCATTATTTGCTTAGTATTTTTGCTGTTATTGGTAGGCTGTTAAAGATGATGGTCACTGCTTTCCTGTTTATCTACTCCCTGGACAGGCCAAAAGTGACCGCAGCAGCACCATGTATGATGTAAAACACTGAATATATTAGTTGTGTCTGCAGTAGTCTTATATCTAATCGAGTGAGTTGTGGATGCAACAGTTTCTGTAAAAGGATGTAATTGCTTTGAATGGAATTATAATACTGACTGTATTTTTAGATGTACCAATCACATACCAAGCAGAAGGAAGCCGGCAAACACTGAAGGTTTACTTCTTCCTTGATGGTTACCATTTTGAACAGCTTCCTCAGAGGCTGAAGAATGGAGGGGGGTTTAAAATCCACCCAGTGCTTTTTTCACAAGGTAACTTGAGTTTTAATTCCCCCGACCCTGCTTCTTTCATATAATATGTCATTTTAAAACCCCACTTATTTACTCTGATTTAAATCCTTTGTATAAGGGCACAATGATTGTATTTAAATGTTATTTAATGTGGACATTTATTGAGAACTTTGAATTAAAATGTAAATTAAATGCTGAGAATTGTAATAAAAGGTAAGGATGATAGGTAAGGAGAATGTAAAAGGAAATAGCAAAAAGAAAGATATGTGAAGAAATAGCTGAACGTACTATGAAGTTAAAACACAATTTTTTAGAAATAAGATCTCTGAAGTCTTATTTGTAAAACAACCTAATAAAGACTTCAGTGGATTTCTTTTGAAGAGACTGATTTCAGTCATAGGAGAAAATGAGAACACTGAGCGGGAGATACTTTTCAGCAGAGCAAACAAAAAAGCACATGAAAGAGAACAGAAAATACCTTGGTTCAGCTGAATTCCTGGAAATACTATTTTTTCTTAGATTGGTGAGTGGATTCAGTGTGCTACAGGGTTTATTTTGCAGATTTTTTTTTCTTTTTATTTACAGAAGCCCAAAATATTTGATTCTTAGTATAAGCATCTTTGTAGTCAGCTGAAGGAAAAGGGTAAAGATCAATTCAAGTGTTTACATGTGCTTAATAATTTTCAGTGGTATAGAAGGTTTCTTCTTTCTTTATCATATCAAATTTCTTTAATTTTCAAGGATCCCCCTCTGAAATAGTCCATTACGCTCCAAGAATAAAAAGCCCTGGCTAAGAATTTAAATGCAAGTGTTTAAATCATTATTTTGTGGGGGTTTTAGCTCATTAATGATTGAATTGGGATTCTATTTTTTACTTATTTCCTGTGAGGTTTGGCTGAGCTGCCATCAACGTAAGTGAGTACATTCCCATCTGTAACTGAAATTTATTAGCTACAAACGTAGAAATCTGCTGCAAGTTTGCTGTGAAGTGAATTCTTGTTTCCCAAGCTTATCAAAGCTAAGTTGTTTCCTGCCTAAAATACAGTGGTTTATGATATTTTAAAATGTAACATTTAGAAAATAATGTTTTTTGAATACTTTATCAGGGACACAGGTAAGTGCTCATCAGTCTGTTTATCTCTGTTTTGATCCACTCTGAGTGATATAACTCCATGTCCAAAAGATTAAGTCTTCATTTTGAATGGGGTTGGCACTGTAGACATTTTTCAAGTTTTTTAATGTTTACCTGGGCTATATTATCCATCCTTCCATTTGTGTAAAACAGTTTTGTGCAACCATATACCTAAGTGTGTATAGTATATTCAAATGGAACTTGTTTTGTGGGACTGGGGGCTGCAAATGTTGAGGCATTGCTATTGACATTTAGATTCCTCTATTTCCTACATGAGAATTAAGATCTCAGTAATAAATCAGCTTAATTAAAGACACTTTACTTAGAGTTAAATTTATTTAAAATCTTAAATTCTCTACAGGTTTTGAAATTTTTTAGGTTTTTTGTATAATCCTAGAATATTCAGACCGCAAGGGACCTCAGGAGATCTCTAGTCAAACTTCCTGCTCGTAACAGTGTCAGCTGTGATGTGAAACCAGGTTGCTTGAGTGTCTAACAAGCAGGATCTTGCCAACACCAAGGGCAGAATCTGCGCAACCACTTGGGTAGTCTGGTATGCTACTTGACTGCCCTAATGGTGACAAAGGTTTTTCTTTCTACCACACTTTACCCTCTCTTGTTTCAATTAATATCAACTACGTATCTCTTGTCATGCACACACATCATTGTGACATCATTGTGAAGAGCTGGCTCTTCATGATAGCCCCTCTACTCAACACATTCCAGTAGGTCAGCAGCTTTCATGTACTGAGTAAAGTGAGAAGAAGCACTTCTTTCACTTTCTTTACTGGCCATGCTTATGTTAATATGGTTTAGGAGGATCTTGACCATCATAATTGCCAGGGAGCACTGCAGGCTCGTGTCCAGCTTGCTGCTTAACATGACCCTGAAGTCCTTCCCAGAAGAGCTGCTCTTAGGCTCTGCCTTTCCAGGTCCAGGACGAGAGATTTGTCCTTGTTAAGTTTCACAAGGCTTCTGCTGGGTTTCTCTAGCCTGCATAGGACCCTCTTTACGAGACCCTGCACTTGAGTGTATCCACTGCTTCTCCCAATTTGGTGCTGCAAACTTGACTTGCCTCCTCCATGTCAGTGATAAAGACATCGAACAATACAGACCCCTGTGCTCTTCTGCTTTTAGTGGGCTTCTACATAGACCATGACCCATTAGCTGCTACCCTTGAGCCTACCATTCTTTTAAGTTGTTTTCTCATTTGGTTGTCTTTGCATTCAGACCATAGTGCCCTAACCTGAATTGAAGAATATGATAGAAGACATGTTTGTAGGGAAAGCTTCCTTACAAAAGAGCTGTCTCATATATTGGGGAGAAAAATGTTAAACCCTTCAGAGAGGAGAGAGCCAAGGCGCACAGTGTGGGAGTCTCTGCATGCACCTGTGAGCATGACCCTCACAGAGGCAGAAATGTGTGCTCCAGCCAGTCCTGACAGATGACTGTGTTTCCCGGTTGGGTAAGCTAATTGGATAAAACCACTTCATGCCAGTAAAATAAGCAGTAGGGATTATCAGTTCTGTTTGTACTAACATGCTGTTGTAAATGGAGTTCAGTGAATGTTTTTGTGTGATCTCTCTCGTGTGACTTAGAGCCAAGGAAGTTAAGAAGCGAGTCTGACTGTTGAATATTTTTCACACAGAAGTAGAACTAAAAACTCTGAAAGCACAGAAGGGGAGTGCAATTTGCATGTTCTTTCACAGTGAATGAATTATTTATTAACTGGTCATATTAAGCAGTACAAGCAGAATTAATATTCTATGTGTAGCTGAAGCTGTAAAACAGCAGCATGTTTCCATCAAAACTTTGCCTATTCCTTGCATTTTCTGATAGGGTGGTGAATTCTTAGAATGTGTATGGCTTACTAAAGGGGCAGTATTCCTAACTGTAATTGTCTTTAATGCTTCTCTCCAAAAACTCTTATTTCACCAAGAGACTTTGATTTTTATCGTCATAAGGTTGACCTCTTAATGGGAAGATCTTTATTTTTGCAGTCCACATTTTCTTGAGAATCTTTCAAACACTTGATTTGATTTGACTTCACTAATGAGAAGGTTATAAGCCCTGTCAAGCCCCTAAAGTAAAGGGACTGGGGAAATGTTTCTGGGTAGTTCTTCTTTTGTTTTGTAGGTCTGTTGATAGGAAGAGCACCCCAAAATGGAATGGTAGTGCTTTCATTGTTCTTCACCCTTTTCATTTCTGTGGAATGCTTGCACGAAGGAGATAAAATCTTTCCTTTAATTGAAGTCTTTGTGTAATTGCTGACTTCTTGTAGGGATATTCATCCTTGCTTTGGTAAAGTGAATACAGCATAGGTGGATGCAGACAAGTATTTGAATTCTTCTATTTGAGCTGTGAAAAGGAATCTTCAGGGCATTTTCAGGGACCAGAGAAGTTGGCTGTACTTGATCTGGAAGACGGTATTCACATTATCAGTGGGAATAAGTAGATGTTCAGATGTTCCACATCTCCCAAAAATGGGCTTTGTGAGAAGTTATGAGGTCTCTCTCTGTGAAAGTAACTGCTGTATTACTCCTTTATTTCCTGTGCCCCAGCTCATTCTACCATTTTCTTCCAGAATATATCAGAACTAAAAACCACATTTACATTCACCAGGCAGGAGTACTTTAATTAGGGCAAAGGAACTCAAATTAGCACTCCCCTTTGTATTTTTCACAGGGCAAGAAATATAAATTTTCATGTAAATGAAATCTTTGAGAGATCTGTGTGAATTTCATGACATATGGAAACGGCTCAGCAATACATAGTAGGGTCACAGACTCAAGGTTAAGAAGTAACTCACTTGTGTGAGCAGAACTACAAAGAAGACAATTACTAAATATTTAATCCTGATCTTTCTCTTTTCCATTCTCCTTGCTCTTTTCACAGCATTGGAGAGCATGGAAGGATACTATTACAGAGACAGTGTCTCAGTCGAAGAATTTCAAGCTCAGATTAATGCAGCCTCGCTAGAGAAAGTCAAGCAGTATAACCAGAAACTACGGTGAGTAATGAACGAACATTGCTGCTTTTTGGTTCAATTTCTGTGACATGTCTTTAAACAGAAATGTGTTACATAGTGATTGTTTATTGGTGCATGCTTGAATAAGATCCAGGATTCAAGGTTCTGACTCTTCTGATTTCTGCACTGTTAGGTTATGTTTTACAAAATTGTTTTCCCCTGAAACTACAGCTATAATTGCCTCGAGATTGTTGTACTAATGCATAGAGAAAAGGAATGTCTACTTGATCACAAATAGAGTATCAGAATTGCTAAACATTATGATCTGATTTTACAGACCATATTTACCTAATTTCTGCTTGAAAAGTGCTGTTTTCCTCAAAGCTGAACATCTTTCTCCCTGCACTCCACCATGCTAATGGGAATACATGCATATTTCGATACCTGCACCAGCATCAGCTCTGGGTTACAGAGTACATACTCACCAGTAAAAGTTATGCAGATGTGCATTTCAGTAAATATGTCATTAAAAAGTTGCACATAAAGACACATTTTCTGCTATAATCTATTAGTTATGAGATAAAATAACGAGGACGAGTATATAGACCACTCTTGCATCTCACTATAACTGTGAAAAACGCCTGATTGAGACACTTATGTGCGACATGAGCTGAAAAGTGCAAAAAGGACTCTGGTAAAATCACATCTATTCACTTTTAAAATTCTTGAGTTGGATTGAAACACTATCCTTTCACTAGAATGATTAGGCAGCTTTTAAAAGCAGCAGAGAACAGGAGTTAAAAAGAAAAAAAGGTTAAGGACAATGGAGAAGAGGAAAGAAGATAAATGAGGGTCTCTTTTTGCAATTCCTTCACCTTTTAGTCCATTCCTGTCTTTGGAATGTTTTATTCATGGATCTTGCAAAACTATTTTCCCTAGTTTGTTAAAGCACTGAACTTTCTGCAGTCTGTTTTCCACCTTCATGTATTAGCATTTTCTATTTGGAAAAAAAAAGTCATCCTGAGTGTTTATATGAGAAGGCTTGTGTTATAAATCAGTTTTACAGTGCTCTTTGGTCATGTCAATATATGACCTAGATGAAGTCAGCTAGTGTTGGAAAGAGATTCTATCAGTTGGACAAGGCAAGACTTTTTGTGCTGTTTTTTTCCTATGAATAGAATCAATTTAGCCTCCCATGAAAATCCTTAAAATACAGTCAAACCTTGGTAATTCATGCAGCCATATTCGCAGCCTCAGTGATTCCGGAAATTTTTTCCACAATCCTTACTAGGTGATTCTCAGAGCAATGTATAGTTCTGTGGGATGGCATGGTCCTGCACCACCCACCCCTGCCAGGACTGAGGAAGTCAAACTGTAACACATGACACCTTGTGGTCCCATTCTGGCTGCGGCAGCCAGCCTGGACTTGCCACCAGATATATATATATGCATCGCCTGAGGCAAAGCATTCCTGCAGTGCAGCGCCTGTAGAATGCGATCGGGGACTCCTTGTTCCTGGACCGGCGTAGCCGCTGCAGTTAAAGGGAAAAAACTCCAACTCTGACACTCCTTGCTGCCATGAGGGGCCCTGGGATGTTGCAGTGTTGCAAAGTTGCCATATTTATGGCAATACTTTGGCATATTAATGTCCTACCTGAATCCGCAGATTTCATGTTCTGCAGGACCCTCACAAGACCTAAATTCTACTAATGCAAGAAGTTCCCATGAAAAGTTGTCATTCAGCAAAAATTTCCATTAGTATCTCTGTACATTCACAGGAATAGGAAATGTTTTGATTTTTTTTGNAAGTTGTCATTCAGCAAAAATTTCCATTGGGATCTCTGTGCATTCACAGGAATTTTTTGTCTGTTTTGTTTTTTCAGTGCTTTCATGTCTAATGAGAACATTCAATAATTGAGTTATTTGCTTTCTGGTGTACTCTACCCATTTGAACTGACATAATTCGAAGAGAAAAGACAAAAAAGCAGATGCTTCGTTCTTGTTCTGCTATTTGCTATCCTGTGTAGGTGTTGGACAGGACAATCTAATAAAGTAGAAAGTAACTACAGTAGTAAAAGATATTAATATTTGGATAATTGCTCCAAAGAAGAACCAAAAAAAACAGGAAATTGAATATTCCCTGGAAACATATTCAAGTGCAATAATACTAAAACTCCTCACAAAGAGGAAACACGATGTGCAGAACCTCTTAATCAGTAACAAATAAGACATTCAAGACATAAAACATTCTTTCTTCATATGAAAGGAATGCATTGCTTGCTTGTGAAATGACTGTTTTATAATCTCTCCATTACTACAGCAGCTAAAAGCAAACGGGAGCAGCAGCAAAGAAAAAAGTAGTTGGAGAAGAGGATAGGGGCTAAGGGAAAT
This sequence comes from Pitta sordida, assembly GCA_013390025.1. Taxonomy (NCBI): domain Eukaryota; kingdom Metazoa; phylum Chordata; class Aves; order Passeriformes; family Pittidae; genus Pitta; species Pitta sordida. The sequence continues at coordinate 29,948 of WEKX01012298.1, read as the reverse complement.
GGAAGCAGTGGTTGCCAGTGACACTACCAAGGCACAAGCAAGGCATCCATTGATGAGAACTCTTGATGAAGTTTCAACTTCTTATTCCTGATGCATTGAGATAATAATACGCCAATAATAATGTGAAACAGAGACCACTTTGTTGTGTCTGGTCCCACTTGCAAACGGAGTTGTTGACCTAACCTTCTATGTACCTAAGCAGGACAGTAAATTAAAACATGAATACTACCTTTGCTCAGCTACCTCTTAATTTCTTATGGTATCACAGTATAGATAAGGCTGGAAAGGACCTTGAAGATCATCTAGTCCAACCTATAATCCAACTAACCTATCCTCTACATCTAGATCATATCACTCAGCACCTCGTCCAGCCTCCCCTTGAACACATCCAGGGTTGGTGACTCACCACCTCTGTGGGCAACCCATTCCACATCCGGATCACTCTTTCAGTAAAAAACCTTTTCCTAATATCAAGCCTAAACTTTCCCTGCTGAAGCTTAAGACTATGACCTCTCGTCCTGTCCCCAGAGACCAAGGAGAAGAGACCAACCCCTGCCTGGCTACAACCTCCTTTTAGATAGTTATACACAGCAATAAGGTCGCCTCTGAGCCTCCTCTTTTCTAGGCTAAACAGACCCAGCTCCTTCAACCTCTCCTCATAAGGCTTATCTTCAAGCCCCTTTATCATCCTAGTTGCCCTTCTCTGTAGAAGTTCTAAAGTTTGAGTTTGTAGAATATTTTAGGGTGACAAATCTGATACTGATATGAGCTTTAAAATAATTAATTTATGAATTGTTTATTTGAATGAATCAAAAGATACATTAGTAAGTTTTTAGTGTATTTCAGGAAGTAAAAGTGTTATCCGTCATACAAAGTCAAGAAGCTGAACCCTTGCTTTTATCTCAGACTTCATCCATAACAATAGAACTCTGATGAGCTTTTACACAGAATTGATGCAATAAATCCTGGTGAAAAATTGTCCTCCTTGACACTGAGTTGAGCATCATAAGAGCTTCTGTCTTTCGTGGCTTTGGGGCTTCTGGAAATACTACCTCAGCTATGAAATAGTCATTGATAAGATTATAATTTTTATGAGAATACATGAAAGACAGTTGAAAATCAGTTATAGCATATAATGCTGACATGGAATGGAGAGAATGTCCCTCCATCTTCTGTAATGCACTTAACCCTAGCTATTTGAGTCTAAAGAGTAATATAAGGGAACTTTTATTCTAAGACCAGGTAAAGTTGAGATCTTCTACAATTTCTTAGGCAATATCCTCTATGCCAGTAATATGTAGGAAGTCCTTTACTGAAGTAAAGATATTATTTTAAAAAGCCGCAAGAAAACAACTAATACCTAATTTATGAAACTAATGAAATGGATAAGAAGTATTTGCATCTGACCTACAACTAAACTTAACAAATCTTCTTATTCTCGTGCTGGATTTCTTTATCACAGCACTTTTTTTTATAGTTCACCAGTCCTGTTTCGTGATACCGATAAGGAAAATAAAGGTATGTTCCAATTCTGTTTGTGAGCTGAGCAGGTGCTAGTAGTTGACAGCAATATAAATCTAACATTATCAAATTGTTTCCTAATGAGAAGCATGCAGTACATCCAAGTGAAAGTAATTAGGTCAGCAGAGATTTTAAGATCTTTATTACTATGTGTTTGATAGCTCAGCAGTTGTCTTCTAATTTAGAAGAGGACTAAAAATGACTTTTGTATCTGACCTCCATGGAGTTTCCTGTTAAGTGAACCCATTTTCTATTCTCCTGCCTCTTCCCACTTGTCCCCATCTTCTTCTTTTGGTACTCCTTGACTTTCAAATAGGCTGTTTTCATCCTGGATTGGTCCTTTTGCTGTTACAGATACCAGACACTGTTTTGCTTCATCAGTGCAGGGTACAATACTGTTCAAAGTCACAATTATTCCAAATAATGACAGGAATAACAAAATCTCACAAATGCACCATATTTACTTGGACTGCTTGGTAGCTTTAAGTATTCTCTTGCATATCTTGAGTCTTGTAATTTTATAAGCATGAGGATAAACTTAAATTGTAATTTTTGAGTCATTATTGGTTTAAGAATTGTTTATTTATAAGACATTCTGTCTTTCCAATATCGGTTTTGTATTTGATAAAGATCTATTTCCTGTAGAATGAGATTCAGTATGGTAGCTATTACTGCTTTGCATAGAAATGAATTTTAATGTCCATAGATCAAAAGATTAGTTGAGATACAAGCTTGTTGGAAGCTGGGACAGACCCTGATAGACAAGCTGGCTGGATGGGCATAACTCAGCTAATCCCTGGACTGAATAGTGACTTTAAAAGAAAACATTTATTTGGGTATGAGAAGAGTTTTTATGCTCAGAGAAATAAGGTTTTGCATTAGCTTCCTGCAAAAGGCAATCTCGTTTTTAAAATGGGCTTTGAGTCTGGGAGTGAAAACTTCTATTATGTTTGTCCAAGTTATCAGAAGTTTGGGCTTTAGCGCCCAGGATAGGACTTGGACACTAGAGTAGTGAGATTGCTCTTCCAGTCTTCCTTTCTTTGTGTCATATTATCAGATTAGTCTTTTTTGTTGTTGTTTTTGTATGTCTGAATTCTCATTTGTGTGTCCCTCCTATGACATTCTATTAAAACATGATTTTCTACAGGTGCCCCTGGTTAGCTGCTTAATAAGAAAAGTCCAGACACATCTGTGCTTTAGGAGTTGTTTTTTCCTGGATATATCTGTACACACAAGAGATGTACAGTGAACCCCCATTACTCGCAGGCTGTTGGGTCTGGTCCGCCTCCTGCGAGTTGTGAAATCCGCAAAGATAGCGAAGGCACTCTGTAGTCGAGTATGCCACGCCCGTAGCCACACCCCCTCCCCTAATAAGGTTGGGAAGAGGGTGCGTCCTGGGAGAGGGGCTTGTTTCAGATGTCTGGCTGTGTTCCACTGAGGCGGGCGAGCGCTGAGGACAGGACTGACGTGGCCATGGCAAGCGAGCGGGACGGGGATGTGTCGCAAGCCACGGCAAGCGAGCGAGCGGGATGAGGGCATGACGTGGCAAGCCAGAGAGTGGGACGGGGGTGGGGGTGCGCCGTGAGCCGCAGCAAGCGGGGGCAGGGACGGGGCTGGCTGTGCGAGCGGGGAGGCGGGGGGGGCGGAGCCGGCACTGCAAGCTGCAGAGCTGGGGTTCTGCGCGCGCGCCAAAGTCTCACATCTCGTGGGAAAATCACCCGCAAATACTGAAGCTCACAAATAGAGGGCCGCGAATACGCGGGGGCTCACTGTATTTCAAAGGAAGAGAGGATGTTGAGGGCCCAGCTCTTTCAGCAGGGTGACGGTCTGTGGATGTACCAAGTATACTTACTTCGGTGTCTAAATGCAAGCATAGGTGCTGAAGAAGCATTAAAAATTCTTATGTATCTAAAAGCCACTGATTTCACCGATTGCTCATCAGCTAAAAATTATCTGCATATAGAGAGTTTGGGAATCTAAACAGGGATATTGTTGTACAGTTTTCAGCACTGTAGTTTGCTCTCGCAGTCAACAATGAAAGTGAAGCATTCTGCAGAGACCCTGAAACACATTTAAAATTTGTTTCCTGATGTTGTGGTGGTCAGGATTGTGAACAATCAGAGCAAAAGGGAAAAATGATAGATGATGGTAAGGTTAGGAGAGCCTTATTTTCCCATTAATTTTTTGTTATCACGGGCATGATGCTTTCTTGTGACACCCCTGACTATATGATGACCCAATTCTTCACTCTACTGATAGGATCATGCTGTGGGAAAGACAGCTGAGGGTTACTATATATCCCCACCACTGATGTGGGTGCTAATTACCACTGTGTAGCAATTAACTCGTCTGTGCATTGGTGGAGAAATAAGGTCTGAAAAAAGTGTTCCTTGCTTCCTTCCTACCATTCTGTGTGATTTGGAGCTATTCTTTGAAGTCAGCTGCGTCCAAGCTTATTGGCAGCTACTTCTGTATCCTGTTGTACTGCCCTAATAGAAGAAAAACTAAAGCAAGCAGTAAAAGGAAAAGACCATTTTTGTGGTTTTGAGGGAGAGGGCTCTGGGGTTTTGTTGGGTTTTCTTTCTCCTCTGCTGCTTTCTTGGATATCATTTTAAGAGGTAAATGGAAGTCTGTTATGCTAAGGAAGCAATTATAATCAGGGAGTCTAATGACAAATGTTTTAGCTAACTACCCTCATTACATTGAACATCTGATTACACTGAATGTAATACCTGTAATTTTAAAGAGTTTCATTTACAATGTAACTTCAAACAATTTCTCTGTCTGAAGCCTCCTGTATTTATGTCATGTCATAAGTAGTCCTTCACAGAGCAATGGCAAATTTAATTGAATTCTTTATTCAGGGATGTTACAATTCATGATGTTTTCATGTTGAGTTGTCTTGTTTCTTTTAATTTTTACAAAGTCAAGAAAAGGAAACTATTTTCTGCCCCTACAACTTACGCAAGCATGGAACAAAATATATAAGGAATGTAACATTTTTTTTATTTACACGCAAATGTATATATGCACAACAGCCTCTCAAGCTCCAGGCTTCTGGGCAGGCTGGTGTTTTCTGTATCCTATATAATTTAGTTTAGGCAGTAAACATGTGATGGCACTCATGGCTTCAGGCTGAACTAAAATTCTGTAATACAGAGAAACCCTGCATATTCACGGTTTGCATATTCACGGATTCATTTAGTCGTGGTTGGGTTTTCAGCGAGTTTTGTAACCACAGGCATGTGCATAACGTCCTGGAGCCCGGACTATGCGGCCGGGAGGCACCAAAAGGTACTTCCTCCACTTTAATGACGTGCTAGTTCGAGCCACGCTCCCCAGACTGCCATCCAGACATAATTAGTGGAGGGTGCTGTGGCTACTGGCAGGGGAGTAATTGAATATTCATGAGTTTGGTATCTTCATGGATTGCATAACTTGCAGGACCTGCCCAGACTCATCTCCCTGCAACTTCCAGGGGCGTTCTGTAGTTGCATTGCTATAAATGAGCTACAAAGACGTAAAGGACATACCAACTTAGGGATAATTAATTACTAAGAAAGAAGGAGCTTCTTTGTCTCTGAGAGTTTCAAGGCAATACCTACATTATCACAAACAACAGATCATACCAATTCCTGTAATAATTAAGTGAAAATCCACCTTAAAACTGTCAAATTCCTTCCTCCACTGTTTCCAGTGGAAAGATTTTCCAAGCCAAGCTGTCATGTGGTTAAGAAGCTTATGTTGCTTTTCCTTGTGCCACTCTTGTCCTGTGATTTCAGTCTTACTCTCCTTTTCTTTATTCACTTCAGTGAGTGACATGTTAATGAGCAAATAACAGTTTTTGTTGTTGCCATCAAATTCAGAAAATAATGACCTGAAGAGAGTTACAGGTTTCAGAGAGTGATTCTGTGGGATAATACATATTGTCTTTTTGTTGCTGTGAAATATTTGTAAGGCATATGGAAAACTTTTCTTGCATTCAATACACAGTCATACTTCCAAATTTGCAAGGAACATGTCTCCTGAGGGTCTTGCAAACTTTCAAATTCACAAACACATGCGGATCTTTAATGTGCATATAGGCCACACCCATTGCTTCACCCCCTGCCACTCCAGGGCGCTGGGGAGCGTTTTCCACTCCTCCCCACACACTCTCACAGCACAGGGGAGCAAAGGGAAGTGTTTCTGAGCCCTCTCTGTCTGGGGAGACCCCGGGAGAATCCCGGGGCTTCTCTTTGGCCACGCAACTGCTTCTGCAGCTGCCTCCAGGCTGCTGCCACCATGCATGCTTGCAGTGCCTCCACGGTGGGGAAAGGGTGTCCCCAGGCCCTGGTTGGTGATCTTGGAGTCTGGGAAATCTTAAGTTTGCAACACTGCGGTACCCGGGGCCCCTTATGGTGGGGGGCAGGGTCGGAGTTTCTTTCCCTTTAACTGTGGGAGCTACAGTATTTACATCCACAGGTCCCGCGTGCGAGAGCGGCAGCGCTGGCCGTACGGACCCAGCAGAACACCCCTTCCCCCTGCTGCAGGGGGGGGAGGGCATGGGGGAACACAAGCCTTCTCCTGGCACAGCAGTTGTGGTGGCAGCATGGGCATGCCCTGCTGCTGCCCTGTTCCAGCACACAGTGCTTGCCCCACCACTGCTGTGGCCAGCCCAGCCCCACTTTCATGGGGCACTTTCCCTGGGGCTACATCATCACCAGGTGTACTGGGCGCGCAGTCAGTCCCCGGACACAGACTGCATTGCCTTCCCTGCCTGTAGCCATGGAAACAGTAACACATACCCGACAGGAGTCAGTCCCCTGGCTGGGCTTAGAGTAACAGGGGACAGCGTGACTTGTGGTGGTGCTACGCTGGGTCTCAGTGGTCGCCTGGGGCATACGGTGACATGTGTCTTCCGTGGTAGGGACTGGGCATGGAGACACACAGTAGCAGGGCAGGGACTGTGGCATGGCGCCATGGGGCTATACATGCCATGGTGAGCAGGAGGCACTCTGCAAATCACTGTGAGAGGTCAAAATATTCCTATGTATGCTCTTTGAGAATTTAAAGTCATGTATTGTCATGAAGGTTTTGTGTCGTTATACCTTTCTGTAACTGGTAATGACGCTGATGACGCTGTTCATAGGATTGTATCACTGACAGATGCTAGGAGGCATCATTTAAAATCACGGAGACTTAGCATGGTTTGAGAAGGTAATTATATTTGGTTATTTATTGAGACTTAAAGTTTAGTGGAAAGAACATGTAAAACTATTTTCTGAGACAGAAAAAGGATACATTTACTACAGAAACAGTTGAATTTTTAAATATATACTTATGTGTATAAAAATGTAATTCAAAATGTGTATACAATCATACTTTGGTAATTTGTGCCTTCATATTCGTGTCTTCAGTAATTCACGTAAAATTTTTCTGTGATTTTTATTCAAGTGATTCATAGAGGGTTGTATAGCTCTGAGGGATGGTGCGGTCTTGCATTGCTGTGGTGGCCGCGCACCTGCCCCAGGACTGTGGAAGTCTTAAACTGTAACACATGGCACCATGCGGTCCCATTCCGGCCGTGACAGCCAGCCTGAACTTGCCAGTGTATATACATATGCATAGCCCCAGGCAAAGCACTCTGGCAGCTGCAGCACTTGGAATGCGATGGGTGACTTCCTGTCTCCAGGGACTGGCGTAGCCACTGCAGTTCAAGGGAAAAAGCTGTGACTCCCAGGTCCCCGCCGCCCTAAGGGGCCTTGGCGTGTTTCAGTGTTGCAAAGCTGTTTTAATTATGGCAATAATTTGCCGTCTTAATGGTGCACCCTCATTTGTGGATTTAATGCTTTGTGTGGACCCATGGAGACCCAAAACCCGTGGGTATGGAGGTATGACTGTATTTTGACATTTATGTAGAAATATACATATATAATATGCATGTTATACATATGGTTACCTATATGGTTAACAACCAGATGGCAGAACACAGAATTGTTACTAAAGAAATACTAAAGTATGTGTGCACATAGATAAACAGTATCTCTGTGTGTTTGCAGCTATAACATAAATACAGTCATACCTTGGTACATTGCGCTGTCGTATTTGCATCCTCATCAACTCGTGGAATTTTTTTCCCGTGAACCTGCCTCAGTGACTTGGGAGGCTTCCCGGCCAATGCATGCACAGTGCCTCTGCTTTGCTGAGGGTCGACACCGGCGCTCCCTGTGGAGCAGGACTGGCACAGCCCTGCGGGGCTTGCTCTCGCTTGCTGGGGACAGCCACAGATCACTGCCTTTAGAGTGTTGTGAGGGTTAAATAGTGTTTATAGTCTCACAGCACTGTGCCATGGTGTGTCCCCTGCTGTGGTCCCTGCCCCACTCTTGTGTGTCTCTGTGGCCAGAGAGGCTTATGTACATAGTTGTACATAGTCCAGTGCACCTAGTGATACGTTGGCATGGCCCCAGGGAAAGCGCTGCTGCAGCGCTGGACTTACTGTCCTCCAGAGGGACTGTGGCCGGAGCTACTGTCTGCTTTCCCCCTCTGCCACATCCTCCCATGTGTGCTCTCAAGCATTTGTCCCCACCAGCACCTTTCAGGGACTGCCTGTGTGTGTGCGTCTGTGCATCTCTGTGTTACTGTTTCCATGGCTACCGGCGGGGAAGGTGGTGCTGACAGGTTTACTAAACTGCAGTGGAAGCCAATTCCCAAGTTTCGTGTGCTGGGATGGGGCAGTGGCGGGATGTGTCTACACTGCCACACTAGGAGGCTTCTGTTCCCTCGTGCCCTCCCCACAGCACGACAGGTGGAGCCGGCATTCTGCTGGGTCCATACGGCCTGTGCTGCCACTCCTGCACTTGGGACCAGTGGCAGCGGAAGTGGAAACATGGCCGAAGAGAAGCCTAGGGATTCTCTGGGGGTCTCCCCAGGCAGAGAGGGCTCAGAAACGGGTCCCTTTGCTCCCCTGTGCTGTGAGAGCCTGTGGGGAGAAGTGGAAAATGCTCCACAGAGCTCCTGATTGGCTGGAGATGGAGCAATGGGTGTGGCCAGTATGTATATTAATGATCTGTGACTGCTTGTGGATTAGAATATTTGTGGGACCCTGAGGAGACCCATACCCCACGACTATGGAGGTATGACTGTACATGCTTTTTAGATTGTGCTGCACAAAAGAATTAGGGACACTAACTCAAAAAATTCCCAACTCAGCCCCTCTGTTCCTTTCTAAGTTTGTTGACTGTGCTTTTTTGTGATATACCTTTTTTTTTGTTTAAAAAAAAAAGAAAGGCATTTCTGTTCCATCTTGGAGAAATTTTAAAGATTCAAAAAGCAAAACTAGCCTCACATTTGGAGACAGAACTATGATTTCATTCTGGTTCATTTCAAATGGATTAGAAAATATTGTTCAAATTGGGCACCATGCCAAGATTGCCATTAACTTTTCCCATAAAATATGATTAAGGACCTTAACAAGCATTTAGTAATTAAGTGAAGTGCTTTGGAAATTTATGTGCTGTCCACAGTTTGTCATGTTCTGTAAAATACTGAAGACAGTTTTTATGAAAAGCAATGAATACAAAGCACTTGAGAAACATCTGGAAGTGTTATCTGATGGGGGGGATAGTTTTACTTGTAACAGAATATTTTTATATTTAAAATTAATATTTTGTATACTTGATTTTTTGTTTGCTGTTATGTTAATGAATAATTGACTGAATTAATGGAGTAATTCCTATAATTATATATCCCAGTCTAGTGTCCATGTTTCTTCATTTTGTACCCTGAGTTAATTATTTTACGTGTACTCCATTAATGTGTGTACTGTTCTATATTTAGTTTCTGGTTTCATTTAATGCTTCTGAATTTGCTGAAATAACAGTTCAAAGAGAATGGGAGTGCTGAAGAGACTCTGAATGAAGCAGATTTTCCTATCACGTAGCAGGAAAAAGCATTGTGGGCTTTCAATCTGATAATTGTTCTGGGGAGAGCAAGATGATGCTTTGTTTTTAGCTTTGCTAGCAAAGAAAAAGGTGTGTCTGTTGCTGTTGATGTAGCTTTTGTGTGCTGTGGCCACTGGAAGAGATTTATGAGTAATTTTCTCTACAAATCTCTTTTTCTTTCAATGGTCTCCAGCTTCCTTTGATACAGAGTACATTCTGGATCATGCAACAGGCTTAATGGAATAACAGAAGTAGATTAGCTTTGTTGTGCTTTCTGAAGGGATTAACTCAAGCATTAAATCTGAGAGAAGATTTTTTCAAAACTACGAGCTAAGGGAAACAATGTCTACTAGAATTAAAGGTGGATGGATTTTTTTAATCAACTCAATTATTCTAGACTATTGAAGAATAAAATATATTCAAGCCTGCAGTCTGCACCACTGCCCAGCAAGTGTGTAACAATGTCAGTAACTTCTCTCCTAGATAAAATCATAAAAAAAAAATGGGAGAGCAATTTTTAACCATGTATGCTGCATGAATCAATTTTCTAATGACTAGAGGAGCCAGGTGATCCTGTAATTTGAGAGTAGGATGCAACGACTCCATTTTTTCAGTATTTTTTTTCGTATTTTAGTGCAGCTGAAATCTGGTTACCACATTCCATGGTCCCAGCTTTGGTTATGGCTCAGGTGTGACTATTAAAGAGCATCCAAAGGAAGGCAAGGAAGATGGTGGAAGGACCTTAAGGGAAAGTTGCATGAGGAGCAGCTGAGATCACTTCGCACGTTCAGACTGGAGGAGTCCTCAGTGCAGTCTACAACTTGTTGTGAGGGGAGGACAAGGGGCAGACACTGATCTCTTATCTTTGGTGACCCACTGGTCATGGCATGAGGCTGTGTCAGGGATGGTTTAGGATGGGTATTAGAAAAAGGTTCTTCACCCAGAGGGTGGTTGGCTACAGGCACAGGCTCCCCAGAAATGTGTTCACAACACCAAGCCTGAGTGAGGCTGAGGCATTTGGACAATGCTCTCAGGTACATGCTGTGACCCTTAGGAATGGTCCTGTGCAGGGCTAAGGGTCGGACTTGATCCCTCCCAACTCAGCATATTCTGTCTTAGTCAAGTCTGCTCCTTGTGCACAGGCAGGAGAGGTGGATCATAGTGCTATGTACCTTGAGGTAGTCTTGTTTCTTCCTTTCTTTCTTTATTCCTGTGTCTTTCGTAGTTTGTTTTATTTAATCCTTGCCCAGAATTGCTGAAGTGGTAGCTGTTTCCTGGTTCTCACTGCATGCCTTGTCCAGGCAAGGAGACCTACCAAATGTTTATATTTTCAGCTGCTGCAGAAGGTTTTAGAGCTTTGCAACCAGCAGAATGACTTTTGTATTCAGAGAATCACCTTAAAGTTCATCTGGTCCAACTCCATTGCTGTGGGCAGGGACAGGAGTTTTTTTCAGTGTTGCTCCAGAGGCAAAAAAACCCCAATGAGCTTATCACAAAGATATGTAGGATATTTCCTCTATGAGATGTTTAATAATAGCTCTTCTGTGGTGAGCAATTAAGTTGTTTCTAAGCTAGGAAGTCAAAACAAAAATTTCTCTAGGGCTCCTGAGTTGAAGGAGACAGAAGAGCTCCATGCTTCCTGTGTGCTCTCTGCTGAAGCGCTTCCTTTTTAATGTTGAGTAAGAGAAAAGGTTTTTGTTTTAGGAGAGAAGGATAGTATGGAAAACCTCTGTACAAAATGCCAGCCTCCTTTATGCCATGCAGAAATTTTCAACTTTGTATTTGAAAACAGCACATTTAAACTTCTGGGAAAATATGGGTTGATACGCGGTAGGTATACCTGGTAGAGTGTGCATGCTTTCTCCATCACATTTGTGTTCTGCAGGTAAATGACAGTTTTCTTTGGCTTTTCCTTTCGTACATTAATGCATTTTCAAAGAAACGTGTGGAAATTGTAAAGAAAGGTAGTTTGCTTTCTATTTGCACATGCATGCATGAGTACATGCATTGTAAATGCCCTTTTGCTTGTATGGTGCATATTTACCCCTTGTAGGATTTTTGCTTTTTTGTTTCTGTTGTGAATATATATATATGTATGTTTCCTCTCTCAGTATTGTTTTATGCTTGGGATTCTGCTTTTATGTTGTTGTGGTTATGTACAGTGGCTGTAAAAAGGCGTGTAGCATGTGAGGCTCAGGCACTGTTTATACGACAAGTTTCCCAAAGTCACTATTAAAATCTATACAGTTGCCGCAAACCGATTTATGGATTGCTTTGGTAAAAATCACTTTCACATCCAGTTTATTTGGGTACGTATACATTAAAATTTTGCACTGTACTGTTGAGAGGGCGAGTTTTGTCTCCAAAATGAGAAATTTTCCTTATTACTTTACGAAAAGGAGTGATCATTTCTGGTTTGTTTTTTTAATTACTCCTTGACCCTCCATTAGCATAAGGTAAAAAAAAAATCCATGGTATCTAGGGTGGTATCTAACAATAATCATTTACATACATTTTGTTCAAGAGTTTAAACAATTAACAGTTTTTGCCTTACTCTGTCTGTTTGTTCTTTCAGGGCATTCTACCTGGACAAGTCAAACTTGCCTCCAAATTCAACATCTAAAGCAGCTTATATAGATAAGGTAAATAAAAATATTAAGTGCCTAATTATACTTTGCATGTTACACACTGTGTTGTTGAGACTTCCTTAATTCCATCAAAAAATCTGAATTATTTGAAACTGAGGGAGAGTTTTAATCTGAGTTATTTAAAACTGAAGGAGAGGGGCAGGGAAAGGAGGAGCTCTCGTGCAGCGTTTTGTCCCACCTGTGTTTTAGAGGTAGGTGGTGCCATCTGGTTCTGTCTCAAAAGATGTGGCAGGAAGGTGTCTGTGTGTTGGAGAAGAGGAATCGTAATTTTCCTTTTTAACGGTGCTTTCAGAGCAATAAAACTGCTCTAGGAGCATGTAGGGTAGGATGGGGAAGGACAGGTGCAGGCAGAAATTCTTACTTCTGAAAGCACTTTTCCAAATTAAATACTCCTCCAACATCCTACTCGGGCAACTTTCTTCTGAATCTTCTCATTTAAGCTTTCTACAAACGCTTTCATCTGTCTTTAAACCTCAGTGGCTGAGAGATCCGAGCGGTTGTGAAAGTTCATTTATTGCGCTCTCCTGTTAAGAGAGTTACTGCGCAGAATGCAACCCAATAGAATAAAGAAATTCCTAAGGTCTTGCCCTACGGTGACTTCAACAGTGATTGATACTGTGGCTTAAGAAATAATAGTGATCATCAGCTGAGCCCTATGACAGACTGAAGACTGATAGTTCCTCTTTCTTGGATCCATGCAGAACTGCATGGGAAGGAAGGAGGATGTTTGCCTCTCCTTACCTGGGGAGTCAGCAACTTAACTTGCCAAGCAGTCACAGGTGTAGCAGGGGATGTTTAGCTGCATGTAAAGTGCTTGTTACCCCTAAACCTGTTCCCTGTCTATTTCAGCGAAAAGTTCAAGGGCATGAGAAAAGCTCATAATCCAGAATCTGACCAAGGGATGGTACATTAGGCTAATGCATTTATTTTGCAATTGGAGCAGGCCAAGAGTGAGTGCATTTAATCCAGAATCTGACCAAGGGATGGTTATTGTCCATAGCTCTGCATTAATAAATGACACCAGCTAAAATCAATTTAAATGGATGCAAGTAAAACCAGTAGGATCTAAACTATGTTAAATCTGTTTGTATCCAGGTTTAAATATGCTGTTTATTATAGTTGATTTACTTGACTTCTGTGCTTTCCAATGAAGTAAATATCATATAGGAGCGAGTGAGGCTGCCATTTCCCAAACCAGTTAAAACTGTCTTTAGAGAATGAATCTGCCTTTCAAAAGATCAATTCTTCAGTAGCACAGGGGGGTTTTTTAATCTTTAGGTGTTTCTGGAATAAAGAGAAGTGTGAATTTGGAATTGTGATGTCTGGAAAACTGTATCGTGAGCATCTCATTTACACAAAGCACCACAAGATACTTTTTTTTAATGCTAGACCACTCTTCAAAGATCCTCTTCTGACAGCAGTCTTGCACTTGATGCTGCTTTCTTTACTACGTGTATCATTCATTTTTAGCATAGTAATGCTGGGGTTATTTTACATCCTCTTACAAAGTTAAGAGTTCTTGTTTCATGGTATGATTTTTTTCACTTCTGCTAATTTTTTTTATTTAATATTGTTAGTCAGGATTAGGAACTTGATATTTGATGAATAAAGGACAATATTATCATTAGCTGATTTTCTCAGCAAGTCAATTAACCAATCTTGGTATTCCTCCTGTGTATGTGTACAGTTATGGGTTGCCTCTTCATGGCTTCCCTTCTTTGCCCAGTGGATACTGCATTCATGGGTCTCTTCAGTCTGTTGAAGTGAAAAACACTTCTGTAGGCGGGATGGGGAATGTAAATGTCAGTGATGGTAAGAACTGAAAAGCTTTAAAAAGTTGTCTCAGATCATGTGACAGAAAAGTCAGGTTTGTATTTGTCGTGGAATTTTGCTTTGGCTTTCTTAGCCAGACCTGGTGTTCTACGTGCATCTGTGATAGCCTGTTCTTTTAGAGTATTCATGTGCTGTTGGTAGCAAATATTTAAATATCTCTCTCATCCTCTCTTGCAGCTGATGAGGCCTCTCAATTGCTTGGATGAACTTTACCGACTCATAGGGTCCTTTATCCGATCCAAGCGCACCGCTGCCTGTGCATACACTGCATGTAGTGCTTCAGGAGTTGGATTGCTTTCAGTGTCGTCCGAACTCTGTAGCAGGCTTGGAGCTTGTCACATCATTATGTGCAACAGTGGAGTTCACCGGTATGACAAGATTTTTTTTCTCCCTTTATTGCATTCATTGCAGGTTGGCAACCACCACTCTTTATTCGTTGAGGGATCTTACCCTAAACATCTGTTGTCTTAAGCTATTGTATTAGGCTATCTGACACACTTGAAAGATTTTTGGTGAAATTCTAGGATTGCGTTTGCAGTGATAGACAGAAATGAACAGTACAAATTTTTGTATTGTGCAGTTCTAAAGGGTTGTTCCTCATTCAATTCAGTAAAAGACAGAAATCTTAATTGCTGAAGCACAAGAAGTAGTTACTTAGATGAATACCACCTACTATATTGAAATCTTAATACAAGCAAGAAATGTTGACATTTCTATTTACTTTGCATGCTAAAGGAAATAATAATAGAACTTGTTTGAAGGGAAAAAACAGGAAACATAACGTATACAGAGGAGTATCTTACGGTAACTAGAAGCTCACCCTGTACAGCAGTTGATGTGTGTAATACAATATCAAAAAATAGACTGACCTATAATCAACTGATCTTTGTCATCAACCCTAAGAAATTTTAACAGACAAATACATATATGACAATAACATTGTTACAGAGCTCTCTAATAATATGTTTATGTTTCCACTGGGCAGATTACAATTTTTTGGAACGTTCTACCAAAAAAGCAGAGATTACAATTGGAGAGAGGGGGAAAAGAAAATCCCCCACAAATAAAAGAACTAACATAACAAATAACCTGATGCTAAATATCTGCACTTTTTGTGAGAATTCTAAACTGTAGATCAGAAGTAGCAGTATACTAAAAATGGTGTTTAGTTTCTGATCTGTACAAGTCCTTGTTTTAGCAGACTTCATGACTAATGTCTTGTGTTAGAATGAACTTTTCCTGTCTTCTCATTTTAAGTAATATCCTTTCTTTAAAAGAATTTTGAGCAGGGAGGGGAGGAAAAGGGAGGAGGAGGAAATAAAGATTATCAGGCATGAAAAAAACTAAAAGCTCTATATACATATAACCAACACAATTAAGTTGTATAAAGACAGTGCTTGCCATTTGATAGAGTTTGCCACAGATTGTATTGCTCTCTGTCAATGATACAAGTGTATAAAACATGCTGTATACTATTTCATATACTGTATATTGTAAAACTAGTCACTATATCAGATAAAGATGGAAATACTATGTAGCATGGTCTGTTACAGCACTGTTTTTTTCAGAAGAGCATGGAGCTCTACAACTTTTCTCCTTGTCTTGGTGTCAGTTTCATGTCTTGTGTGATCAGAAAAGACTCCTGTCTTAATTCTGCTGTTTTTTTAATAAAGGTGAGAAGGGCTGTCTCTGGCTTCCATCACCATTTCAGCATGAATTTGTGCCAAAAATTCTTAGTGTAAGAGTAAAGTCAGAACAACTTTGATAGCCAAAATGTTATTTCTTACTTAGTGTGTGAGTCAGAAATTATTCAGAATAATTTGGAGATATAGTTTGCTTAAATCTGAACATGAGCTGTTCTTAGATGAAAATAAATTAGTCATCAAATTTCTGCTCAAAACTAGGGGCTAATTCAAAGATACAGGCTGTTAAATATGTATATGGGTATATTTAAAACACACAAAATATTACAAAACCAACATAGTGGATTTTAAGACTATATTATGAGCATGGGAATGTGATTTAAAAGTGCTATGTGTGCGTTTCCATCTAGATGTTAAAGACTTCAACATGACCTATGTACATAAAGTAAAGGTGCAAACCACTTCTCTGAGGCGTATCTAGTTCTGCTTTACAACATGTCTCTTTGAGCTTTGGTATAAGATACTGTTACTTCATTTGTGCATTAATGCTGCCTTTGTGACTACCAGCTATTCAGAGAAAGAAACATCAACTCTTGCCATTATCAGAGGTATTTTAAGATAGGACCTCTAGGAAAAAGGAATGGATTACGTACTTGAGAATTTTTATAGGTGCTCAGGAGTTTTTTCACTAAAGTTCAAAAGAGAGCTCGTGTATTTAGCGATTAGAAGGGATTCGTGTGATCTTATTTTTGTAATGGTGAAAGATGAGGAAATTTTTTAGCCACAGTTTCCTGAAGTTACTTGTGCATACAAACTGGATGGATGAAGTTTTTTCTTAGCGTTTGGAGTCATATAAAGTCACTTTATATGCTGTTTTCTCTTTCTGGCCTCCCTGCATCACGTCTCTGCAGTCCAGCACACAGTGGACTCTGCTTTTCGGTGTTCTGAAATTGCCCAGGTAGAATGCTTCTTTTGTCTCATCTAGTAGGCTCGGGGGTGTGAACTTTGTGCTCAGCATTTCTACTGCTAAATTCTGCAGTGGTTTTTTGAACTTCCTCCCCTTGCTCTGCAGAGTGAAATGGTCTTGCAGCACCTTGAAATCCTGTGAGGGGAACAGAAGAGGAAAGAGTAAGATGCTGAATGTGATCAATTCACATAGATACAGATGATTAGGCTTGTTGCCTGCAATACTGAAGGCTTAATTCTTCTGTTGGTTGGAGTATTATTTAATCAGGGCAAATAATGTTGCAAAATAGTGCTCCTTAACTTGCAAGTTAGTTTTCTAGAATTCAAGGTACTGATTTTCTCTTAGAGGGGATATTTATCTCTGGGTGTATTCAGCAATGTATCTGGCCTTCTCTGTTCACAGAATCTAAATGCTGTGAACTACTGGATTGCAATTAGTTGCAGAAATTCACATTTTGTAGGCCCAGATCAAAGACTCGTGACTGTTTTTAACACTATGCTATGGATATTAAATGAATTGAAAACTGGTATTATCTACAGATGCTACTAGGTAAACAGATGGGGGGAAGATGTGGATTATCCTCGCAGATTAAACTTCGAAAATCTACTCACCAGTCTTGCCATCTTAAAAATGAAGAATAGTCAACTTGAAGCAAAAAGACCTCATTTTAGCACAATTTCTGTGGTTGCTCTCTAAGGAGAGTGAATGTCTGAGAGCCTGTGGAAGAGTACGGGTGCTCTGCTCGTCCTCATCTTTCTTTTACCCTTGGGGAGTGGGAACTGAAAAAGCCATTAGTTTGTTGATGTTTAGATATATTTAATAGATTTTAAACTACATATATATTTCCCTCACTCAACTTATTTATCTCTTACTGAATTGACTGGAGAGCCCTTTCTTTGTTTTCTCAATTTAGGTGTCATGGATTGGCAGGGGGCAGAGGGGAGATTCTGGCACCACTCCTATGACCAGAAACAAGTCCCAGAGAGCTTGTGAGGGAGGCGCTGGGTGACAGGCCAATGCAGAAAAGGCCAAGAACTATGAAACAGCAGCTTTGTCTGCTTTGACAGTGATTGCTGATCTCTGGATCAGCAGTGTCTTGGTTTCTGACTTCCCTGTGATCCATATTAAATTGGTTTTTACACTGCGCTAGGCTAAAACAGCTTGACAGAGTTCATACTTTGATCCCTATATCTGAGATAATGCTGGGGATTTTGAATTGCTGGTGATTGCTTTGCTTTGATTTTTATTATGACAATATGTTTACCAATTTACATTAGAGCCTGCAGTCCTGTATCTATTTCAGACAGCAGTTCTTTTCAAATACATTTCGATCACCAGGAAAATAAGGATGGGGAAAATAAGTCCCGTTAACCTTCACTCTCCTAAGTGATGTGTGAATGCCACAAACCTCCTCTTGGATTATCATAAGCGGACATGCCTTTTTGATCAACATCAGGAACAGAGCTCTAAATTAGTTCAAAAAAATCAATAGTTTGCATTTCTATTTTCTCTTTTTTGTCATCCGTAATTATACTTTTGCCTGCCAGTCAGCTGTCGCCCTGTAAACAGTGCTCTGCATTCTTTACTTGTATTCGTTCTGTTTGAAGTTGCAATCAGTCTGTACAAATGTAGGTGATGAAAGGCACTTTTAAATTTTATGGAATCATGATGCGAGCTCCTGCTTGAGGGAGAAGAGCAAGACTGCACTGCACAAACATGTCCCAGCCTCTTTCCGTGCCAAAATGAAATTAGGTGCAGCAGCTGCAGAAGTCTGTCCAGGGACCATAGGCCTTACAGGCTCAAAGGAATCATTTAAAGCATCCAAATGAAACAAATCCTGAGTTGATTTTAATTTTTGCATTTCCTGGAGGATCAAGAGAAAAGTCTTTTATAATCCTGATGAACCCCAGAAAAATCAGCATCTTCTTTTCTTTTCTGAATTTTAATTTCCCCTCCAGAAATTCTGTCCTTAGTGTTGCCATCTTTCAAGCAGTGGGGTTCTGGCTGGCAGACGCTCGGCTGAATGATGAGGCAGGTTTTGCCAAGGGTTGATTATGCTGTCTCCTGTAGCTGGCACTGCTCCTGCAATCCAGCTTCGTCTTCCATCTTGCAAAGCAGAGTAGCACCATAAGCTGTCCATCTGAGAATAGCTGCCTTTCTGAGAATCAAATGAAACAAGGTGAAAAATAGGCACTCTGAATTTGTATTTTAGACGTTCTATCATGAGTATTCTACCTTCTGGGTTATTTTAGAAAATTTTTTTTTAGGAATACAGTTTTCGACTCAATACTTAAAAAAAAAAGAAAAAGTCTCCTTGAAGTTTTGCAGCTATATTTGGGCTATTAACCCCACAGTAAGAAAGCTTTCAGGGATTGATGGGACTACTTTCAGGAAGCAGGTCAGCATACGCTGAAAAACTAATCCGTGCTCTTCTACTGCCATCTGATCTCAACTGTTCTTTCAGTCCTGCTACCTTTCCATTTAGTCAAGGTTCCCTTCTATTTTTTAATGATAGTTCTGTTATGTCTGTCTACAATTAGTATATTTTCATGATACCTTACCTGCTGAGGCATAAACAAACTTTCCTTTTTGTAAAATAAGTTAGGAAAGCAGAGTATTTCATTCTGTGCTGGTTACTACCTGAAAACCATTATATAATTTTTTAATATGTGAGAATTTGTCTTAAAAGAAACAAAAAAGACACTTTTAGCACAATTTTATTGTTCCTATAGTGATGATAATTTTATTTTGCTCAATATTTGCCTTTCAGAGGCAATCTGGCACGTGTTTTCTTTGTTATCTCTAATACATATGTGATGGACTACATTCTCACTGTTCACAGGTTCATAGGCCATTCCGATTTGGAAGGGACCTACAGGACCATCTAGTCCAACTCCCCACCAACAGTGTTCCTTTGCATGTTTTAAATTGAGACACTATTTTTTTTTAAATGCAATCTGAAAATGCAGAGAGGTTTGTAAAATGCACTGAGAAATAAAATGATTCTAAGTTACTAGTATGGATTTCAAAGTGTGCCTTTTTTCTGTCTGGAGTCCTTTTAACATTATGGGTATTTAATAGCAGGGTTGACACACAACTGTATCGCCATGCTCTGTAGAATCATCCTGTCGCACTTTAGTTCCTGAAGTATTGTCTTAGCTGCAATCTAGGTCTTCGAATCTGATTTTTTTTGTACAAAACCTGCTAAGTTCCAAGAAAAATAAAATAGGACTTCTTGAACAATCTAAAATTTAGCCAAATCATCTTTATTTTTTGGCATGGAAGAGAGTTGAGTGAATAGCTTGTACTATTACAAGACAGGAAGTAAATTGTGGTTTTTCTAGACTTACTTACCTGCTTATGGGGGAAGAAGCCTTTAATGTGAAAGATGTTCTGCACAGAATGACAGATAGTGGCCAAAGATGGGTTTCAGATGACTTCAGATTTTATTTGTTTATTTCTGAAACTATGATGGAAAGTGAGTAAATAACAGTTGTGGGATGTAAATTCTGTTCTCTTTTATAAATGCTATTCTTTCATCAAGCAAAGAATATTTAATAGTGGAATTGCCTCTTTGCAACATATCCAGCTGATTAAAGGTGGCAAAATCTTACAAGAAGAATGATTATGGAAAGCTGCTCCCTGCAGTTTTCTAACATTGACAGATGATGTATGGTAAAAAGAAGAAAGAAGTGCCTTTTCTTTTTCTTCATTTTTCTTTGAAAAGCTCTGTGTTTTGAAAAGCTAGGATAGCCACATTTATTTCTGGAAATAGGTTGGGTGACAATAATCTTTCAAATTAACTACAGAAAAAAATCAGCATTACCTACTTTGTGTTTCATGCTTCAAGATTAAAAATCATTAATATTGAATCTGATACACCAAATAAAAATATATTTGAAACCTACAAAACAGCTCACTAACCAATATTAGGTCTGAAATATGGCTAATATATACTTACCTCCCAAGCCTAATTGTCCAGCTGGATAAGTTCATGCCATCTACTTCAACAAGTCAGAAATCTCTTGGTATTTTGTGTCTGAAAATGTCTGGTAGAGTTGAGTTGATTATCTTTTCATAGGATGGTGGATGTATGCCTGATAAGGGAGCTGGGATGCCTTTATTCAGAGGTTTGTACAACTATATAATTACAGTGGTGTCTTTTGTGGAAGAAACCTGTGCATGCTGATGCTTAATGAATAAAAGGCAGAAGATGCCTTAACCANTTAGTGACATGGTCTAGCTGGGGGGTGTGGGACTGGATGGTCCTGGGTCCCTTCCGGCTCGGAGTGGCCTGCTAGACTGTGAGGGAACTAGGTTGTGTTACCGCTGTGGGATGTGCTTTCAGTCTCTGCACGGGTGTTAGATGGTGAGTTGGACTAGATGATCCTTGTGGGTCCCTTTCAACTCATAATATTCTGTGTGATTCTGTGTGTGATTCTGGACAACAGAGAATTTTCAGAGGCTAACTGTCGTCCTCAGGTCGAGATCTCACTAGTGAGGCAACACCTCTAGTACTGTGTCCAGTTCTGGGCCCTTCAG
Source organism: Pitta sordida (assembly GCA_013390025.1). NCBI lineage: Eukaryota > Metazoa > Chordata > Aves > Passeriformes > Pittidae > Pitta > Pitta sordida. Next base: position 8,872 of record WEKX01012298.1, on the reverse strand, counting down.
TTTAGGAAGGATATTGAGGTCCTGGAGAGTGTCCCAAGAAGGGTGACAAGGATGGTGAAGGGACTGGAGCACAAGCCCCATGAAGAGCAGTTGAGGGAGCTGGTGTTGTTAAGCCTGGGGACAGGGAAGCTCAGGGGAGACCTTATCACTCTCTACAACTACCTGAAAAGAGGTCATAGTAAGGTGGGTATTGGTCTCTTTTCCTAGGCAACCAGAATTAGGACAAGAGGGCACAGTGTTGAGCTGCACCAGGGGAGGTTTAGGTTAGACATTACGAGGAAGTTTGTTACAGAGAGATTGGTTGGGCATTGCAATGGGCTGCCCAGGGAGGTGGTGGAGTCACTGTCCCTGGAGATGTTTAAAAAAGGACTGGACGTGGCACTTAGTGCCATGGTTTAGTTGACAAAGTGGTGTTAGGTCATATGTTGGACTTGATGATCTCAGAGGTCTTTTCCAATCTAACTGATTCTGGGATTCTGTGGATGGGTTCCATCCAACACTGTTTTTAAAGTTGTGACCTTTACACACTGACAACATCTCAGCTTTACAGAGGTTCGTAAAGAGACTGAACCTAAGTCCTGAACTCCAGTAGACTTTACTGTAATTGTAAAATACAGGATTATAGTTTAATGTATGGACTTCACGCTCCTTTTCTCTCTAATACTTAATGTCTGGCCCAACTTTCCTCTCTCTGTGAAAAGAAATTCTGTTAGGCAAAGTTTCAGAATATGGGCACAGATAATGCAAGCTTCAATTTGGCTTGTGTGGAGACATTGCTGCATACACTGACTTCCATAATATTTGCTCTATAGGCATTAATTTAAATGACCACAGAAACAAAGGAATAGTTATATTCATATACAAGTATGGTGTAATTAGTTTAAAAGGTGGTCAAATGTAGGTCTCATTAGCTTATGATGTACAGGAAAAATAATTAATAATAATGACATTAAATTACATGTTATGTTGAAGCTTCAGATTTTAATTCAACTAAGCATACATGCACTCCTTTCATATTTTTGTCCTATTCACATAGCCAAAACATAATTCATTTTGACGTCTCTGATTGTGGTAACTACTAAACCAATTTATATCGCCTCATCTTTTTTATTCAGGGCATTTTTCTGAGGAACGTTTTGATGCATCCTTGGATGTGGCATGACTGAAAGCCTATCTGAAACCTGAGATTGAATTGAATGATTGAGATTCTTTTTACTCTAGTAACATAGATATACACTTTGCTGAGTGGTAGTTCTGTAGGTAGTGAGCGTGAACTCAAATTATTTTTGCTTTCAAGTGACACTAGACAAGCTGTTGTGAAATAATCCATTTCTTAAAAAAATTCAGTCTGTCTTCCTATTTTACAACTCCATTTCCACTATGGATGTGCATTTGTCCAGCTGATTTGCAGCTTTTTAGTGAAAATCACATCCAGTCAGAAACAAATGGACTATTGGTGATAGAAAATGATTTAATCTTATTTTCTCAGGCTTGTTCGGGATGATTTGATCCAGAAGATGTTTGAAAGTGTGTATTTAATCTTCACGTCAGTACTGTCATGACTGATGCGAGACTGTGGATAGCAGGCAGGGACTGGGAGCAGCTGCAGCCCCTTCTGTTTCTTGGAAACCAAATGGATGAAATGAGGAATTCTCAGCCCAGTTGCCCTGGGAAATCCAAATGTTTCAGCTTTGGTGCTGTAATCTGTCAAGGCAGGGAATTTGTCATTCTAACTGATATACATTCTGAGATGATGAATTTGAGTCTTTTGTTTTTCAGGCGTAAAAAATGGGCTGTGAGGAAAAGAGAAGGGAGTGAGAACAGATTTTGATTTGTTTGCACTGTAAAATCTATGGATTTGGGCCTTATGCTTCCCATAACAGAATGGTTTGAGTGCACTGAAGGAGTTTTTCCCTAAATATTTTCCTTGTTTGGTTTTTCTGGGCTTATTGCATCCAAATGACCAGATTCTTTCAGAGGTCAGACCTGTTCCCAGAGTGCTTTATAAACTTTAATACCATCTGCTTGTCAGCTCTGAAAATAGATGGAGAAGAATGGATTGTTACATACTCCACATATTTGCAGTATATTTCCTTAATATTGAGCCTTGCTCAGGCCACCAGAACAATCTTACAATAGTGTTTAATCAAATTTTATAAGTTATATGGGGTTAAATTTGCATTTGCTTGATCTCTCCATGCTTGGCAGCCTTCTTGCTGAGATACTTCCAGTTATAACTTCTCTACGTTACCATCTGATATTTTTGTGTGTGCATTTGTGTCTTTCACAGCTAGTTTCCAGGGCAGTTTGATTTGTGATAAGGGATATGTACTAATTAAAAAACTATTTGAAGAGCTATGAGAAAGCACCAGCAGCTAGATACATACAACTTGCCACATAAGGTTTATATTATTGGTGTTACTAGAGGATGGCATCTCACTGATTTCGTATTCAACTAAAACAAAGCTATTTTAATGTTGTTGGGTTTTGTATTTAGAAAGTAGTAACCTTATTTCATAATCACAGGAAAACCAATAATTTGGATTTAATTCTGCCATTCATCAGACCTTTTACGTGCCCTAGGAGGAACATGAAATCTAGTGATATTAAACTGCATCTCTAATGAAACAGTATATTGAAATGCAATCATGTCACTGATGCTATTTTAACAATTTTTAATATATGTTAATGAGTAAGAAGGATTTTGAAATGAAAAAGAAGATATATCTAACCAACAGTACTGTAGGACTTCACCTCAGATGTGAAATGTTCTATTAAAAAGGTGTGCTAATAGTTACTATCACCAGTGCTGGCATCTTGAGTCTCTTTGTTACCATTTTCTTGGGATGTGTTAAAAATACTATCCTTAGAATCCTTATTCCTATTTGCCATGATTTGAGATCTTCAATTTTAGTTTGTTTCAGCATTGTGTTGTAGTTGTTGCCTACTGCAGTAGCAGCCTCTTAAAGAAGAAAGCCTCATAAAGAATATGATGTTATTTTACTCTGTCTCTTTTTGTCCCACTCTAGTTATATCTTTATTTACACACTTGGCAACCTTATTTCTGAATCACAATTGGCATTATCAAAATGTAGAGGTTTCATCATGTCCATGACCACTAGCTGTTTCATCAGGTTTTGGATAGGGAGCAGTTCGGCACTCTTTTTCAATCACAAAATTGCACATCATTCTTTAAGCTGACCTTCATTTAGGAGCTTCTTTTGTTGGATTTGATTCATGCATGCAGAATATAATTTTTTTGTTTCTTTCAGTCTTTGGGGTTCCAGGAAGATGGGGAAGTTGACTCAGTAACTGCTTGATTAAAAGTTGTACTTGGAGCCCACTAACACCTATTATACCTATTTTACCCTTTTTGTCTGGCTTAGATTGCACCTGTCAAACTACAGTTCAGATACTTTGGCTATTTTCCACTATCAGTGGGACAAAGCTTCCTTTGCAGCCTGGTCTTGAAGGTTGTATGTTTTAGATTTTGGTGCTCGCAAATATTATGAGCATTTACTTCGTGCAATATTTCACTTTTCAAAGACAAAATGAAACCCTAGTGTTTAGAATTTTTAATCTAATACTTAGCTATCTTGCACCTTAATCAAACACATAACACAGAAGATCAATAGACTTTTGCCTCAAGTTAACTCTGAGGTCAGTGTATACAAGAAACTGGGGAATGAAAATTATTTCATTACCAAGAAAAATCGCTTAGCTTATAAATTTTTAATGAAAAGCCGTTAATAAAGCTTACAGATCAAATTTAATATCTGCTATGCTCACTACTGTGAAACTTTTTACAGTCCAGAAATTCACTTAAGCAGAATTTAAAACATGTCAGGGGTTTGGGTTTCTTTCAGTAAGAAAATAAGTGCAGACACATTTTTCCTCCTACAGATCTTCTGCTCAGCAAGATGAGTGTTTGATTGAAACATATTGTCTATTCAGTGTGCATATTATGAACTGTGCAAAATACTTCGGTTAGGATTTTGCCAAAGGGCTACTCAAAATTATATTTTAATCGTGTGTCTTAGTTTTATTATTTGACCTTGAAAATCACAGCACTTGCCGGGTTCTGCTGAGGTAGAGTCATTTTCTGTACAACCTCTCTTTCTGGTTGAAGAGATCTGATTATTGAAGTACTTTAGTTGTGAACAGAAAAATCATCAAGCAGCTTACTGGTGCAGAATGGAGCCACTCCCACCTACTGGGTGATAGCAGCCCTCAAACATGTCCTGCTTTCTAAAATGTACCTGTTTCTACGCAGCTGTTTTGTCTTTGTCCATGAGTCTTCTACCATTTTGGTGTTGACTGTATGAGAAACCAGACATTTGTTCTTGTCCTCACTATGACAACCCAATTCGAATGACATGTCCAAAATTACTTTCCCTGGTGCTTCTTGCCTGGTGTTCCATTAGGATATGGAACCACAGTCAGTTTGTTCTCAAGTGTTTTTAATTGAAAAAGATAGACAACATGGGACAGGACAGTTAATTTGAAGGAATGCCATTTTTATTTTTTTTAAGGGTAACTGTCTCAGCTTTGGACTGTGCTGCACTAATGTGCCAAGAGAATAAGCAAGCTAAATTAATGGCAAGAGTTTGGGATCCTGCTACCAAAGCCTTAACAATGTAGGGAGTGAGATAATGTGCAGAAACTACCTAGAAAGGAATTTATATAACTGCAAAACACCTTTTTTCTTTGGTTGTCACTCTCATGCACTTGCCAAGCCATAGTTGAGTTGTGGGATTTTGTGTGGTGTTGTTGGATTGGGGAGGGTTTGCACATTTGAAGGTTTTTTGTTAACAACAAAACAGGGCAAATGTGTTTCATTGCAAGTCAGCAGGAACACTTGTTACGCTCAGAGTCTTTTTACTTAGTAACAATATACTGTTCAGGCTAATGCCTGCATAGGTGAGTGAGGGATAGGGAACAGATCTGCTATGGAATCTTTTTATTTGTAACTTTTTTTAAAAATTAAATAATTTATATACTATAAGCAATTATTTTAGGGACATCTCTGATAGCAGCTAAATGACTTTTGTGTTCCATTGCAGCTGCACTCTGAGTGTTACCCTGGAGCAGGCGATCATTCTGGCTCGGAGCCATGGACTGCCTCCTCGCTATATCATGCAAGCTACGGATGTCATGCGCAAACAGGTAGGATGCTCACTGTGGGTAAGATCTTCATTTTCGAACAAGACGTTATCGTCTAACAAGAATGACTTGGCCAAGTATTTTTTAACCTACATCTTGATGTTGTGTAATGTCTATGTGAGTTTTCTTAGTATTTTGGGGTTTTGTTTTATTTTGGTTTGGGGTGTTTTTGTTTTGGTTTTTTTCCTCTTCCTTCATTGTTGACTGAGGGGTCTTATGTTTATTTTTTAATACAGACACAGGCCATTTTTAACCAGGTGCTTGCTTTCTCTGTGTGTGTAAATGGATCATAATTTTTACAGGGTTATGATTTTACTGAACTATTTTTATGTAGCAACATGTTGTGGCATCACCTTACATCAGAATAGTCTGTTGAATAAGACAGTCTTTATTTTAATATATGTGATCCCTAAAAATAATTTAAGATTGTTAACTGTTGATAATAAAAAGTGACTCATGTACTGAATTACAGGGAAATGTAGAAGGGAAGGGGAAAAATAAATACGATCGGTTTTACCTTTCCAGGCAAGATTCCTGAGGAAAACGTGCTTATTTCAAAATAGTGTTTGTCACTCTTTGGTCATAATAGAATATTAGGAGTAGAGGCTGTTGTGGATTGATAACCACTACAACATGAACTCTTGGTGCTAAGGTATGCAAAAAATTACTGGATTAAAAAGCAATATCGACTGAAAATGAGGCATGCACTCTACTGTATTGACACAATCCTGTTATCAGCAAATACTTTCAGAAGGATGTGTCTTGGAAGAAATTCAAAGGAGGAGCACAAATGGTCCAGAGGTTGCTAGACAAGGCTTATGAAGTGAAGATAAAGAATCTGAACCTATTCAGTTGATCAAGGAGAGGTTGGGGAGGGCTTAATTGCTCTGTGCGTATATGGAACATATATCACAGCCTGTGGTAGCTTTTAACTTTATGACAAAATCAAAAACAGGATACTGGATGCACTCAGTCTTAAAGTGAAAAAAGAAATAAATGTTGGAACAATTAATATCAGACAAGACAAGATTCATAATTTCTGGGGTTTAGATGGCATCTAATTTATTATTTTCATTATTTTTGCTACATATTTTGTATAGCAATCACCATTACAAAAATGATTAAACAATTGTACTTTTAACTTGCTGCAGACAAAAATCCACATATGGTACATGGCACCTTTAAGTACCTTAAAGCAATAGTGTAGATAGTCTCAAGCCATGTATTCGGATCAGTTACAAGTAAGTGTTGCTGCTGAACACGAGTACATCAGAGTATTTATTCATATTCCTTTTCATATTGGACTTTCACTTAATTCAGTGCATAAATTAAATTTTTGTAGTGAATAAATACCCTCAAGGTTCTTTAATCAAGTTATGTACATCTGCTTAGGAATTACAACTTGAATAGGACTTGAAAAGAAAGCTACTGCTGTATAAGGATAAACTCGCATGTATAGGTTGATATGTCTGCTCCTGAAGTTCTAGACAAAAGGAAGATCTGGGTATTTTGCAATGAAAAGGTGTGATTGTAGGGTTTTGCATGCTTGCAAGATGTGTCCTGTTGAAGTGTACATTTTCAAAATACAAATCTAGGCCATTTAAAAAAATGCTGATTCATTTATGGATCTTCTGCAGTCTATTAAATGAAAATGAAACAAAAAACGAAAGAAACTCACATGGTTTTGAGCACCTCTAACTGTACTTGCTGAAATACAGATGTAGAAAAGGGCCTTCTGTGAGGCTATATTCTTGGAAGTAAAACAGCAGGTGATCAATAGCTATTAAAGATACCAATGTCTCAATACCACCCACAGACACTGCAGTGAAGGGTGCTAGTATATCAAGCCAGACTTTTTTCACACATTATTCCTCTTGCAGGAAAACACTCTGGCATTTGATAGAGTAATAATCTTTTGTTGTAATTTTAAATCAGTCTTGGAGTTCTTGGAGTGGAAATATAACCCTCCATTAAATTCTAAATGGTTTGGAGTACTTTCAACAGCGCACTATGATATTTTCTAGAAACTTGTTTGGATTTAATGTTTAAATTATCTGTAGGATTTAACTGTCAGGAGCATAATGCAGGCCATAAAACTTGGAAGGAAAAAAAATAAAAAGGCTTTTCATCTTCACTCTCTGGGCCTGACCATCCAGCCAGTTCTTAACCCAGCACAGAGTGCACCTGCCCAAGCCATGGGCTGCCGGCTTTTCCGGGAGTTTGCTATGGGAGACGGTGTCAAACGCTTTGCTGAAGTCCGGTTAGACTACATCCACAGCCTTCCCCTCATCCACCAGGCAGGTCACCTGGTCATAGTAAGAGATCAGTTGTGGAAAGAATCTGCCCCTCCTAAATCCATGCTGGCTGGATCTGGACCCTTGGCCATCCTGTAGGTGCTATGTAATTACACTCAAGATGATCTGCTCCATAATCTTGCCTGGCAGCAAGGCTGACAGGCCTGTAATTTCCAGGATCCTCCTTCCAGCCCTTCTTGTGGATGAGTGTCACACTGGCCAGCTGCCAGTCATCTAGGACCTCTCCAGTGAGCCAGGACTGATGATAAATGATGGAGAGTGGCACAAGCTCATCTGCCAGCTCCCTCATCACCTTCGGATGGTGACCAACTGGTCCCATAAGACTTGTGAATCCAAGTGGCTCAGCAGATCTCTAATTACTCTCTCCTGGATTACAGAGGGGGCTATACTGCTCCCTGATCCCATCTTCCAGCTCAGGAGGCCAGTTGTCCTGACAACAACCTTTCTTACTGTTGAGGCAAAGAAGGTTCACAGGTTATTCTGAGCTGGAAGGGACCCACAGGATCATCTAGTCCAACTCCCAAGGTGTTACGTACTTCTGCCTTTTTGTCATTTTTAGTGAAGGGCAATGAATGTGCCTTTTTCCTGGCTTCATATAAAACAAACTAACAAATTTGTTATCCCATTTACTCCCTAAATCCTCTGTGGAATGAAGATATTGGCCACAGGGAGGTGCAAATAAAAGGGCATCTATTCCATCTGTAATTCAGCGACGTTAAGTCCTAGCAGTATCAGTTTTCCACTAGGGGAAATTGTCTCCACTCCAAGCTGATATGTTTTCTAACTCAGTGCACCAGTACTGAATACCTGGAGACACCTGATTGAATGGATGATTTCAGAATTTTTTTTTTCCTTCTAAATTGTATAAGGTCAGGATGATGTTGAACAAGACTCATAATAGGCCCGACTGTATTGGTGGAACAATGTTCAAAGTAATTGCCCTGTCAGTTATAATAATGTGTTCACAAGCACCTGGTCTGTGAGAACTAAGCGGATCAACTTGAGAGTCAGTATGAACTTAGGTCTATGGAATGGGTTTTGTTAAGTGGCTTCTGTTTCTCACCTGTTAATCCAGTCTTGATTGATTTATAAAATAAAAATTTGACAAAACACCCCAACTATCTTTTAGTAACTTTGTTTACTCATGTATATCCTTACGTAAACATCTGTACCCACAAAATCCTGCATAAAGCATCCCCACAGCACTGTGTCTTCCGGACGTGGCAAAGTGTAGAGAGGACAGAGGCCTAGGAAATGAGCTGTAGGGGGGCAGAGGAAGAAACGTAACCAAAAAGCTGATAAACAGAAAAGGCTTGGAGGAATTTGTGTTGTCTTTTAAGTGACTGATCATGTTTTCATGCTTTTTTGTGAGTATAGCAACAGCAATACATTTT
>WEKX01012295.1:30345-42492 GCA_013390025.1 Pitta sordida | reverse complement strand
TGCTGTGTCATTATGAGCCCATTCCAATGTACATAGTTCAAATCCTACCGCAGTGCAATTCTGTCACAAAATGTCTGTCCAAAAAGATCTCTGCCGAGCTCAGCTCCGGTGGCTAAGTGTTTCTGGGCTCCCCAAAACATCTGCAGCTTTTTTGCAGCATAATTCTCCATCTTCAGTCGTGGCTTCAGCGGATACTGCATCACTGGTTCATCTCTCTCTCTCTTCCATAGCTTTGCACCATATTCCTTTCCACAAACAGCAGCGGGATGCCTGGAAGTTTACCCATTTTTATCATCACTGCTACATTCTGATGTCTGTCATCTTACTGCATCTTTTCCTGATGTTTCAACTTTGCATTATAGTAGCTGGAGCTGCTAACAAGCTACTATGGCCTACTGGAGAAGAACTGTGAGAAGCCATCTTCTTTTCTCATGATAAGAATGTAAAGTATGCTTGCAAGGTTTTCTATTTAGGACTGTTTTTCTCTGTGTTAGTATTTGTTCTAGAAGCATCTCTGATCGTGTTTCACTGACAGATTAAAATCAGAGAAACTCCAGGAACAAATCCCATCTCTAGAAGAACAGAGCAGATAAACGAAATTCTTCCCTTTTTCTTACTCTACTATTAACTTATGATTTAGGAAGTATTAATTTCCTAGAATCACCTGAAAATTCAGCAATAGGAGGGGATAGTTCTGGTTGTGAAACTTCCTACTAGCTGTATGAATTCCCTTTCTTCCCCTTCTAATGTTGCTATGTTCATCACACAACCCCACATATACGCTTAAGCTTCAGACATATGACACTTCCCACATTACTACCCAGGGTCTTCTGAGTTTCTTCCTATTCTTGTGACCCCTGGAAGACTCAGACAGATGGTGATATGAAATGTTTGACTGGGACTGCCCAGTTACTCAGTATTACAATATTTGATCAAGATGTGTTAATAATCAAATCACCCAGCAGATCTCAACATAAATCAAGAAAATATGTTTTGTATACTGCACTGAATTCTGTTTGCAATATTGGCAAAGGATTGTAGCAATTGCAAAAGTTCATAGATGAGTTTTGCCAGGGCTTCAGTCCTTCTGGATAATAAAGACAGGTACTTGAGGAGCTTTAGAAACAAAATCTGTAATAGTCATTGGGCTAAGTGGGACCTCAACGGACTATTCAAAAAATCAAGCTTTAGATATAGGCAACTGGAATGTATGATAAATGTTTGAAATTTAGCCAAGGTATTTGTGGAATTCTTTGTATGTGTTATGGTTTGACCTTGGCTGGATCCCAGAGACTCACTCACAACCTCTCTCAGAGAAAAAAACTGGAAAAAACAATTACCACAGGCAAAACAAGGCAAACTACAAGGGAGGAATACAAAGGGTTTATTTATTAATCAACAAGATCAGAGCTTGATGTGAGAAGCATCATTTTAAAGGCAACCCTTTTCCCCCACCCNGAATCCTTCCTACCCCTTCTCTGGCTGGCCTTGTCGTGCCTTCATAGCTTTCAGCTTCTCCACATAGGCCCTGTTCTGGCAATCTACATCTTGTTACTACCTTTTTTTCCTTTCTCAAATACATTGTTCACAGAGGTGTCTCTATCTCCTTCTGCTCATGACCTTGATCTCCATAGCAGCGATGAAGGCCCAGGCAGAAGCTATTAACCCCCTTGTTGCCAGAGGATAAAAGAACCAAACCATGACAATATGCAATCAACTCAATGTAATTATGCAAGCCATGTATTGTCATGTTCACCATTAGATGCCTCAGTACTCTCAAGGACTTCACAATGAGTGCCATTATACCTGTAACAGTCACGGAGAGTCACAAGTATCCTCGATGTATGTAACAGTCAAGCTTTGGTGACAGCCTCTACAGAAAGCACTGAAGGCCTGTGGATATCCAAGCATTCTGATGCATAGCATGTACCAGCTAAAATTCACAATTCTGACTTCACCATTTTCAGAAAAACCAAAGACGTTCTACCCATTTAAAAAAAAAAATAGTTGGGGAACTTGTAGGTCCAGCTTGGACATGTTCGAAGGTCTGAAGAGTGAAAGCAGACTCTCAAGAGATAAGCCTAAGGATTGTAAGCCAGTCAGAGACGAAATAAACGGCCCACCTGAAGAGCATATAAGTTAATGCACACAGCATGGGTAAAAAGCAAGAGGAGTTGGAAGCTGCTGCGCAGCAGGAAAGTTATGACATAGTTGCCATCATGGAAACATGGTGGAGTGACTCACATGACTAGAGCACTGCAAAGAATGGCCACAAGTTCTTCAGGAGACGCAAGGAAGAAGGGGTCCATTAGGGAGGCTCTTGACTGTACAGAATTCAAGGTTAATGATGATAAGGTTGAGTGCCCATGGGCACTTCAAGGGGAAGACCAACAGGGCCAACATCCCGGTGGGAGTTTGTTAGAGACCACCCAACCAGTATGAAGAGGTAGATGAATTATTCTGTAGAGAGCAGGAAGATATTACAAAATTTCCAGCCCTTGTTCTTGAGGGAGACTTTAGCTTGCCAGATATCTGCTGGGAACTCAACATAGAGGACAACAGGCAGTCTAGGAGGTTCTTGTCACAGCTGGTGTGTGAGCCTGCCAGAGGTAGGGCCCCCCTGCTGTTTAAAAACAGAGAAGGGCTGGTGCAAGATGTGGTGGTCAGAGGCTGCCTGGGATACTGTCATGGGTTAACATACATGTACCTGGTTTTCTTTTTGAATTTTTTCCATTTTCTCCTGGGGTGGGGAGGCAGCAGCGTAGCACAGCCCTCCCCATGCCCTTGCTTCCCTCCCTCACTGGCGCCAGAGTGCTGCAAGCTGCGGGAGCGCACAGGCAGGAGGCTGGTGCCAGCGGCGCAGAGCGGAATGGCACAGTGGATGAGTCCCAGATTGCCATGACAGCACAGCGCGCAGTGGCCTGCCCAACTAGTTCCCCACTCGACCCGGAGGCAGCCACGTGGGGGTCTGGATGCAGCCATCATGATGATGTGGAACATTGGCTCTTCCAGAGTTGGTGGAAGACAGACAAGATCGGTGGCTCGGAGCACTACCCCATTGGACAGAGAGGAAACTACCGGGGGAGGGACTGGGGAGCTTTTAAAAGCTACAGCGCGAGACAGACTCTCTCTCTCTCTCTTGCCCTCACTTCATCCACCGGGAATCATCTGCCACTCTGGCTCTTGCGTCTCACTCCTGCTGCCGTTTCTCCCAGCTGAATCCGTGGAACATCAGCATCATCTACTACCCTTCGCTAATGCCTGTCCTTCCCTGACGATGGACGGTGGACATCGCTACTGTTTTTATCTGTACTTTGCTGTTGAGATTTTTTTTCTTTTGGGTATTGGTGTTTCGGTGAGGTTTGGGATGGAGGGATTGCATTGCATTGGAAGTGGGGCCCATCACTTGTTGGGAGGGGGAAGTCCTGGTTTTATGTTCCCCGCTGCTGATATCACTTGCACACAAATTATTTCCCATTTATACTTCCTGTTCATTTTTTTTTTGTAAATAAATCCTGTTACATCTCTAACGATCTCTCGTCCAAGGAGTGATAAATAACCCTTTACTGCTCTTAAACCAAGACAGATACAGCGGCCATGAAATGATGGAGTTTTCATTACTCAGTGAAACGAGGGGGAATCAACAAAAACTCTAACCTGAACTTCCAGAAGGCAGACTTCGGGCTATTCAGTTTGCTGATTTGGAAACGTCTCTTAAAAACAAAGGGGTCCAGGAAGGATGGACATACTTAAAGAAATAAATCTTGAAAGCAAGATTTGTCACATTTATCACACTAATCCCAATGTGCCAAAAGGTGAGCTAGAGGGGAAAACGACCGGTTTGGTTGAGTAGGGAATTTTTGTGGGAACTTTTGCGGGAACTTTTGCAGGAACTCAGGGGAGAAAAGAGGGTTTACCACCTCTGTAAAGAGAGGCAACTCAGAAGTTTTTAAGGATGTCGCTAGGTCATGCAGAAAGAAAATTAGAAAAGTGAAAGCTCATTTAGAACTTAATCCGGCCACTTCTGTAAAGGATAATAAAACGTGTTTGTATAAATACATTTATAGCAAAAGGAGGAGCAAGGAAAACCTCCATTCTTTATTAGACATGGAGGGGGAAACATAGTTACCAAAGATGAGGAAAACATGGCGTTACTTAACACCTTCTTTGCCCGTTTCCAACAATAAACCAGACTGTACTCAGGACAACTGGCCTGTGAAAGACACAAGACCTGAGCATTTTGCAATTTGAGTACAAGAAGCATGAAGCTGGCTGACACTACCCCACCAAATGAGCTGTGGGTCATGAGAGGGTTCTTACTACAAAGACTTCATCTTGTCCTTGTCTGCTCTAGCAGCACCTGAAAGGGAGTTGTTTTCTGTTTGGGTCTCAGAGCTGCCAGAGCTTTCAAGAGCCAGCAGATCTAGGAAGGCATGGCAGAAATTGCTGTTTATCCTACTTCCCTGTGCTGTATCTCCAAGGAAATGCTATTAAGAAAAATAAATAACTTAGAAAGTATCTGTACATTACAGTACACAGGAAATACATGTATCACAAAGCTATTCCCATGTTCTGCAATGTTAGACTAAATGGAAAGATAGCAAAGCCTTCTGGAAATTCCACCAAGTCTGTGCTTGGAGAACCAGAGCTCCAAAAGCCTAAAAATAGTAATTACGGAACATTGTAGAAATCCTGAGCTTAAGTCTAAGACAACCTACTAGTGCTTTACAGAAAATGGAACATGGCTATAGAACGCACTCACTTTTATACAGTGCTTCTTGAGAGTATGCCCAAATCCATTACTTCACTCACCTATTTTAAAGTCAGCCTACTCTCATGCTGGGAAGAAGACCCATTTTCACACTGAAACCATTTCCACTGCATAAACTCTAATCTCTGCCTTCATGAGATATCATCGGCCTGGGATACATTCTGGAGCAGAACTATTACTCAGTATAGCAACGGCCATAAATATTTGCAAGACCTAGAAGTATAAAACTATAAAGAATACTCATAGCGGTTTTTAAGTTTTGTCTAGAAAAGCAGTATGACTATCTGCAAAGGGAGAGTTGTCTATATAATCACCAAGCCCAGATTCAAATATAAAACTCCAGGTGTTGATCTCTCCACTTTGGTACAGTGGTGAGTGTCACCGCCTCTCATATGGGAGACCAGGGGTTTGATACCTGCCAGGGAAGCAGTGGTGCTGTTTAAGAGTTGGACTTGATGATCCTTGTGGGTCCCTTTCAACTCAGAATATTCTGTGATTCTGTGTGACTACCATTGTCTTCCTTTCTGGAGGGAACGGGATATTTTAAAATAAGAAAAAAACCCCCTTTGCCATCACTTATTTATTTAAAAAAGAGAACTGCTCAGGGAACTGTTGGAGTATTTTGCTATGTTTTTCATAAAGATGCACTTTGCACTAAAGAAGGATGTCTAAGAAGATAAAAGCTTCATGAAATCTTAAGGTTCAACAGAAAAAAGAATACAACATCAAACTTAAAACATTTAGCTGTGTTTGGCAGCCAATAGCTGGCAAATTTCTGGCAGATTTCCTGATTTGCTCTACAAGGAGCAATTCTGCAGCCAAGTTTGGTATTTAGAAGTCCATGTCACACTTTTAAAGTGACATTTTAAAGACCCTACACTAATTTCATGGGGTCCAGTTTCAGAAAAGTACAATGATAGCTAAATTCTGCAAAGAAAGGGTTCATACATATGCAAATGAGCCACGCACACTGCCCTGCTCCCTCAGCCCTGGGGGGCATTCCTGGCTCCTCCCTGTGCCGTATGCCAAGACAGGGGAGCTAAAGCAGTCTTCTCTGGCCCTCCCTGCTGCTGGGAAGGGACAGGGGAGCGGAGGGAAGTGTTGCCATCACCGCCAAACTGTGGGGAGGCTCCAGTCCCCCTGTGCCCTCCCACGGCGTGCACAGGGTCACCCCGGGACTGTGCCAGGTGGCAGTGGGTACACAGGGCCACCCCGGAATTGCACTGCGCAGATCTGTACCACCTCTGCTTACAAGCGAGCCTGGGGGCTGTGTCTGCTTGCAAGTAAGCCTGGGCGGACCTGCGCTGTCACCGCTTGCAAATGCCGCTGCAGGGACTGCGGTCTTCCCCAGTGGACAGCAGCTGAGCCCACAGTCGCAGGACAAGCAGCTGCCAATCCCCCGTTTCCCTGGTGCCAGCTTGACACAGTGTTCTATTGTTTTATTTATTTATTTATTTATTTATTTATTTATTTATTTATATTATTTACTATCATTTTATCCCTACAACTTCATTATTCTTTCCAACAGTATCATTAGGGAGTCCAACCAGCCACTGAGTGAGTGGCACCTACCAGCACCCCGCCCTACCCCTCAGGTTGAGCTGGTCCCATCCTCCAGCNGGTTCATACATATGCAAATGAGCCACGCACACTGCCCTGCTCCCTCAGCCCTGGGGGGCATTCCTGGCTCCTCCCTGTGCCGTATGCCAAGACAGGGGAGCTAAAGCAGTCTTCTCTGGCCCTCCCTGCTGCTGGGAAGGGACAGGGGAGCGGAGGGAAGTGTTGCCATCACCGCCAAACTGTGGGGAGGCTCCAGTCCCCCTGTGCCCTCCCACGGCGTGCACAGGGTCACCCCGGGACTGTGCCAGGTGGCAGTGGGTACACAGGGCCACCCCGGAATTGCACTGCGCAGATCTGTACCACCTCTGCTTACAAGCGAGCCTGGGGGCTGTGTCTGCTTGCAAGTAAGCCTGGGCGGACCTGCGCTGTCACCGCTTGCAAATGCCGCTGCAGGGACTGCGGTCTTCCCCAGTGGACAGCAGCTGAGCCCACAGTCGCAGGACAAGCAGCTGCCAATCCCCCGTTTCCCTGGTGCCAGCTTGACACAGTGTTCTNAAGATTTGAAGCCACAAAATTTGAGCCATGGAGAACTGAGGGATTACTGTATTTCTGAAAATGCACACCTTAGGAGGCAGAGTGACAGAAGCTGTAAGTCTCTCAGAGAAAAAAAGAATGTGGTATCCATCAACAAGTCATAAGAATGAGTCAGAGGGCTCCATAGGCAAAGCTTTGAACTATCTGATATGCAACAGCGAACAGTCTTCTGCTTTTTTATAATCCTTAGATCACTGTCTTCATCCTAGCAGTGAAACTTTAGATACAAACGTTTGTCAGCTTTTTGGTAATCTCTCTCTTGGCCAAGTCAGATTTCTCTCTTACTACCAGAAGAATAAATATTCCTCCAGAATTACCTGCATGAGATAGAGAATAGAGCTGTATGGAAGGACCAAGAATTGGGCAACATGTCAAGATCAGGCCCATATGATGGTATGTAACAGATTTTTTTTGACTACTCTGTGCATCCCTTCTGGCCTCATCTGTTGAAAGACACTGTTTCCTGACACCTTAAAAATCAGGGCCTCTCAGCAGATGTGACAGCACTGAACAACAACCATCTTTCTGCTCTAAATCATGTAAAATCATTTCTACGGTTGCTGCCCTGTTTGCCTGGCCTCCAGAAATGCTACATAATAATAATCTGATAATACTGAGGTGTGCCAGGGCACTGTTTGTGACTGCTAGGCCCTGATGTAACACAGTTACTTAAAAGTAACATAGGTCTTAACTGTAGTATGCCACCATTAGCACATACATAAAAAAATTCAAGGCCATTAGGTCTTAAACAGATTTCTTCCAATCATTGACAGAAATTTAGTACAAAACTGTAATAAAACGTTCCAGGATCTGTATCTATTTCCATATTTTTTTAATAGTTTGGGTTGGAAGGAACCTTAAAAGGTCACTTAGTCCAAGACTTCTGCAAGTAGCAGGGACATATTCAACTATACCAGGTTGCTCAGAGACCGGTCCAGCCTGACACTGAACTGTGCCTTGAATGAGATGCCATCTCTGGCAGACTCTTCTTCCACTCTGTCAGTCTGTGTCAACATGCATGGGGACATGTAGGGAAGAGGTAAGAGGAAGGCGAAAAAAAGTGAGAAATAGGGAACACCAAGGTTGAAGAAAGATGAGCTGGAGACAGTCTATGAGACACCAGCACCTAGATATTCACAGGCTCGGTGCAGGGACCTATCACTGAAACACTGGAAAACAATGAGGAGGAAGAAGCAGCAGAGAGGAGCTATTATGGACTAACCACAAACCTCCAATTACCCATGGCCCTGCACTAGTGGTGAGGAGGAGTCAGGAGTGAGTTTGAGCCTGGGAAATGGGACAGGAAAGGTAATACGTAGTCTTTTTTGCTTGTTACTACACAAAAATACTTTAATTGGTAAACTAGTTTTTTTCCAAGTCAAGTTTGTTTTGCTTGTGACAATGTCCCTGTTTTTATTTCAACCCATAAATAAATTAGAAGTTACCATGTCTTTAAGCTTTAATAGGGAGTTTATGAACACCACGATTCTTCCATAAGAAACAACCTGCATCCACAAGACTGCATACTGGTCATCAGGACATCGATTTATTGTCTTCAATGTTCAGTTTATCCTGTTTATGAGGGCCATTCTACATGTGAGATTTATTTGACTGAAGCAAAATGATGACCAAAAAAAGCATTTTTACATTTGCAGGATATGAGGAATATGCCTTCTACCAAACACATTTTAAAGCAACAAGGTAATAATTGACAACATTATTCTAGTTACTCTCTCAGGATTTATTTCAAATAACAATACTTTCCATGATACAGTTTATACATTTAGCAGTAGGGAATTGTCTTCATTTCACATCATTCAGTACTGAAGTGGCACATTTGAAGCAGCACATTAAACCTCTGATAGAGTCTGTACAATTTAGATAAATAGAACTCTGGAAAACTAAACTAACAGAATTTCTGCAACTGTTACCAAAAGAATGCCAAGAAGCTAGGCACAGCACTGTACACACTAAGTACAGGAAGGAGGGAACACAAGACAACCAACTAAACAGATGGGAAGTGTTTTGCATACACAACCACATGTCTTTAACTGCTCAACACAAAAAATAACGTTTTATTTTGTCCTCATTGAGGAAAGAGTATGCACAAATGATGTTCGAAGAACACATGGTAGACGCAAAAAAATGAAGTGAGGGTCATGTTTGGTTGGTTACTGTATTCCTCAGTGAATGAGTTTACATAGGATATCTAGTGCTTAAGCAGCAAGGTTTTGTGCCAGGCCTTGACAAGAAACATTAAAGAAATGCCAGTTTTATTCCCCATCTTGCCCATTTACTGGCATTTTGGTGAGCATGCTAAAAGTTCCTGAAGGGCAAATTCAGGTGGTTTGTGGTCCAACCTTTTTAATACAGGAATCCCCATTTCATGGCATATAGTTCACCTCTGGACGCAAATAGGCCTTTCAACAATAATTAAGAAGATAAAAATTAGCAGAGAGCAGCAGGACACACAGCGCAGAGATTTGCTTTCTGAGAAACCAGAGGGTCTACACTTATGCTCTCTCTGTGAGAACCACCAGCCAGCTTGGTCGGAGGATACAGTTCTGGTTAGTCAATGTTAGACCTGTGTGAACTGCATTATTAGAAAGGGAAAGACAGAATGGCAAGAACTTTTCCCTCTTTTTACAGAGAACCAAGAGTGAAAAGTATAACAGTGGTGATAGGCATTATCTTCCCAATACCACCTTCACTTCCTTCTACTTCACTAAAGTTACCTGCTTTGCTTGCTATCATCTTCCTAGTTTCATCTCACTAATGGCTATGGTTATTACCAGGCCATCATGGTCAATAAACTAATCCACACTATGCTGACTCAGAAGACACAACGCATCACCACCACATAGTATGACAACACGTAAACCAAAGATGCTCATTAGGAATTGATGACTCTAACCACTGCAGGTGGTGCTTGTAAGGTGTAAGAAGCAGCATTTTGAAAGCAGTGGTAGTGACACAGCTACCTGTGTCCAAGGTGGTGGATCAGCCATCCTAATTTGGTAATGGAACTAGAATATCAACATAATTGATGGGGAAGAAACCTGACTGGCCATGAAGCATGCCCTCATACCAGTTTTCGTCAATCTGGTTAGTGAGGGTAATGATATCACCCTCTTTAAATCCCAGCTCCCCTTCATTTTCTGGTTCAAAGTCATACAGAGCTCGGCAGCATGGCTGATCCATGTGAACACCTACAGAGAAGAAACACAAAAAAACAATGTGCTTAAGAATCACAATAGGATGTGTATCTATTTTACCACTGTACCTATGACAGATTTCGCTGTTTCTGGTGTCACTCATATGCTTTGATAACATTTCTTTGATAATGTAAATTTGGACTGCTAAACTTCATTAGAAGACAACCATCAGCTTTTGGCAACCTTCAGATACTGTATGTGCCTGCTAGTAAATGTCTGAAAATCCAAAACAAACTAAGCAACAGTCAGGACCACATCTGAAAGCACAACTATGATCAACTTGGAATCTAGTTTTTATCTGTTTACAAAACAAAAAATAAAGTAAAAGCCCTAATGTATTTCAAACTTTACTGGCAGAGAGATGCTTAGTTACCTTGGGTAAGTAGTGTAAGAGGTAGCTTAAAACAACAGTAAAGATATAACTGTGTCTTTGCCCTTTATTTGGAAGCTTCACTGGTACAGCTATATCACTACGTATGCTACTGATCCTTTGAATTTTAATATCACATTTCCAAAGACTTCTTCTCCTCATTCCCATGAAACACTTGACTGCAGAGCCAGTAGGGCAGAGTCAGAACAAGTTTGAAATGAAGAGCTTTCTAATATGCTAGCTCATGAACATCTGATCACAAACTCTTTAGGATGGCTAATGGATATTATTATAAGTCATCAGTTAGATGAGACATTCATGTATTAAAGGAAATTAACAAATAGCCTCCCTCCTCCTGAAGTCACTATAGCCTGAAGCCTACCAAAAGCAAAATTATTACTGGTCAAAATAATTAGGATTTAGCAGCACCAAATCGTAAAATATCATATCCCTACCTGACTTTCCACAGTAAAGTTCATGCACTTCTGAGTGAACCAACATATGTCACTCCACCATAATGGCAGTTATAAGAATATATATTCTACTTTTTCATGTATACCAGCTTCAAGATGAGTAAGTTTTGGCCTCAGACTTCTTGCATATTAATTTCAAACACTTGCTCTGGCTAGAAAGTCCATGCTTAATCTATTTTTGGACAAAAATGCATTTTTATAGATCTCTATAGAGCAAGTTCTTCAAATACCAGATTTAATTTATTATTAATAATTCTGTGGTGAAACCTTGCTTCTTTTCTTTACATATCGCTCACAGTGAGGAGATTGCTAGGTGTCTGCAAGATTGTGTAAGATAATTTCCAGTTGCGGGTGCCAGATGGAGATATTGTTGCTGTCTATACCTGGGACAACATCAAACATTCACATCTGGATGTGATTAAAAGGAAACAAATCTTGATTAAAGACCTAGTGAACAAAATCCAGTCTTTCAAGGTGGAATATGCTAGTAATTGTCACTGAGGTAAACCAGAATAACTAAGATCAGGGTCTGGATAGAAGACAGCTCAAAACATGGGATAACAGACCATACGGTAATAAACAAATAACAAGGCTTTCTTAGTATGTATGTGTATATACAGTGATCCCCCATTACTCGTGGGCTGTTGGGTCTGGGCCTCCTGATGCGAGCTGTGGGATCCATGAAGATAGCGAACCCACTATGTAGTCGAGTACGCCACGTCTGTAGCCACGCCCCCTCCCCGAATAAGGTCTGGAGGATGGTCCTGGGAGCGGGGCTTGTTTCAGATGACTGGCCGTGCTCTGCCAGGGCGGGGGGTGAGTGGTGGGTGCTGGCGCCATGTGCTGCGGCAGCGCGGGGTGTCCTGGCACCATGGCAGTGGGGGGAGTCCCAGCGCCACAGCAGCGTGGGGTGTCCCAGTGCCACAGGAGCGGGGAGTCCGGCGGTGCATGAGTGGCGGGGCTGGCGGCCGAGCAGACTGGAGTCACGGTAGGTTCTGCACACGCGCCAGGTCCCACAATTCACTGGAAAATCAACAGCGAGTATGGGATCTTGCAGACTATGGATCACGACTATGTGGAGGATCACTGTATATGAAATAATATATATATAACAAATCTTTCTTTAATACAGTGATCCTCCGCATATTCGAGATCCATAACTTG
>WEKX01012295.1:16397-29722 GCA_013390025.1 Pitta sordida | reverse complement strand
GGCTACGTGCAGCTGCCAGCCTACGGACGGCCTGCTGCCACAAGAACAACCACGCTCAGGGGCAGGGGAGGCGAAGGAATCAACCAAAAAGCCCCTGAAAAACCACCTCGCCCAGCGGGAAAAGCAGCACTGTGCTTCTCAGAGTCAAAACCCCTTTCTGGCTTGATGATGCCCAGCAGTGGTGGTAATGGATATGTAAATTAGGTGTGAGCCAGGCAGCGAGGAGTTCCCATGGTTACCACACCCGGGACAGGCTGTCCACTGCGGGGATAGACAGACAAGCGAGCATGGGCACCCAAATAGGTCCTGATTACGGCACCAGCTCGCCCCGCCATAGCCCTGCCTGCTCCATCTNAGACATGTGGCTTCCATCCTGAAAGCCTTGATACCGCCATGCTGCTCATCTGCTCCTGTTCCAGGGGGTTGCTCCAAAGGGGAGACCCCTTCCGTGTCAAGCCATTTCGCCTTCTGCCCTACCTTCCGCTATTATGGGTTAAAGGGTAGGTCAGAGCCACCAGAACTGCCAGGGGCGTGACTGTCGTGAAGGCGGCTGTAGCCCTTGCATCTGCGAACACGGCTGAGCTGCCAGATGGCGAACTGGGAGCGAACCTCTGCAGCTGCCCTGGCTCTGCAACTCCGCTTAGCTCTGGCTGCTCGCACCACTGCCCCTGCCAGAAAGTCGAAAGCTTTGCTTGGGGCTGTTACATTCCTGGAAAAAGAAACCCCAAACAAAACACCTGCTCCCTAACAAAGCAGCAGTGTGTGTCGCAGCCTTGCTTGCATCACAGCCCTCTCCCAAGCGCTGGTTGGGTGGACCACAGCCCCTTTAAACAGCAGGGACTGTCCCAGCCTGTTCAACTGTCACTCCCGTCACACAGCGCCAGGGTACCCATGGTGATGCCCTGGCCAGCACCGAGCTCATTTCCCAAGCCTCCCCCAGAGTCCTGCTCTGGAGTGGCATGCCACCTCTGCCGTGTTGGAACACAAGAGACACACACCAGTGACCAGAAACCTCGATAAAAACCCCGATAAAACCCAGCACAGACACAGCAGGGAAACAACAGTGGCAGGAGACTTCACACCTGCTTGGATCCACAGAGGAGCTGGGCATTGCCTTCGCTGCTCCCATGCATGCCGGTTTCTGTGCTTGGAAAAGCAGCTCCCTTCCAGGAACTGGAATAGCAAAAGGCGTTTCCTCCACTTTAATGAGGGAGCGGAGCACTCAGGACTGCCTTCCAGACCTTATTAGTGAAGGGGGCATGGCTATGGGTATGGCGTACTTGAATACTTAGTGGGTTTGCTATTCTCATGGATTCCGAACTCGTGGGAATCCAGGCAGACACAATGGCTGCAAGTTCTGGGGGTCGACTGTATATTAATTATGTACACTCATACTAGTGCTTATCTTGCTTGTGCTGCTCACAGCAGGACAAAAAGAATAGCTCAGATGACTTAGTTTTCTTTTCAGAGATTTTTACTTTCAGGCTCACTGAGTTGCAATAGCTGGTTTTAAAAAGCAGTAAAATGAAAATCTGGTGGGCTTCAGATTTCTGTAACTTCACAGAAAAGTTTCAGGTGTTATTTCAGTTTTCTGAATGCCAATTTTGTAAAGGTCTGTATTGCAAGGTTAGCTTCTAGTACAAAGGAAATTTTGGACACAAAGACACATTTAAAGCAATGGATGATATGCTCCCATTCTCCTACTTGGGGATATAAACACTGTACAAAGGAATCTCAGTTCAAACAGCTTTCTGCTATACTATCCCCATGCTTATTTTCCCTCAAAATGAAAGAACTAATCTCTAAAAGAATGCATGCAACTTCTGCACTGAAAGAAAACTTCAGAAAGAGCTGGCTTTTTTGCTTACATTGGTTACCACCATTACCTGATGGTTTGGGTGTGGTGGCATGGGATATTCCTCCATTGTGCTGTGTATTGTCACTAGTTGTGAAATCCAGGCTCATGCGGGGTTTGGGCTGGTATTCTCGCCTTGGCTGAGACGATGCCTCTTTAATTCTACCAAAACATTAAGTTAAATGTCAAGAGTTAGTATTTTGTTAGTAGAGGAGATGCACCAAACATCTTTATTTCCAAGGGTGAAGTTCTCATTCACCAATCATCCAGACTAAGCAAGCTCTTGGACTAGTCATTTGTTTGTTTTTTATTGTTTACAACAGCAGTTTAAATTACCAAAAACCAGCTTGTGTGACTCAGCTCTGAGACTATTAATTTTTCTTTTCTTCTAGAAATCCAGCATTTTGTCTTCCTTTTGTCTAGCAATAACAAAGAGTTTCTGATGGAGAAAAACTTGTTAGATGACTACCAATGCTTAGAGAAGTGCTTTACAAACACCTGTCTCCATTTTTAGCATGATTTTTGCTTCTGTCCCTGGCAAGCATTAACTATTCAGTTGGTTAATGCCAACTCTTGCCATTTTGTGAGAAGAGTCTGTGGGAATCTTCTGACTTGGGTTGCAGAGACTTGGTTAATTTGCAGTCTGGAACACTTGCTTGACAAAGGGACAAAAGTCTAGTCTTCCTGACCCCCCAAATAAAAAATTTATGTATCATTCATTTCAACTTACTTTTCTAATTGGGAAATCTAGAATTTCTAGGAAAGGGTACACTTTAGATTCCAGTGTAAAATCCAGGCAAGGGTTGAACAGAGTGAGAGCAGCTGATGCAGACCAACTTACATTTCTAATACTGCAAATGGAAGAATACTTGAGTCAAGACCTTTAGATTTAAAAGACAAGTTTGTTTCTCTAATCTTTACTAGATCTGCCCTAGACTGTGCTGTAGTTAGCACATTTTAATTTATCTGTTGAAAAGATCTGCTCCTAAGGTAACAAATTCTGATCCAGAGAACAAAGTTTTCCTCACCATCCAAAATACTATCAATACTAGTCAGTCCCCAAAGACTGCTTTTCTTCTACATTAAAAAACACTCTAAACCCATAACCATATTAAAACCACAAGTAACTGAAATAATTAAAATAAACTTAAATAAAATGGCTTTGCTGTGTTTCACTAATTAACAAAAGTTACTTTTCCAGGAGAGTAAATTTTTGAAGAAAAAATATTTAAACAAGCCCTGTTACACTTAATGAAACACTTACATGTTCTGTGAAAGAAACACCTTTTTTCCTGATTATGAAGTACAAGGTGACAGTTCCAGTCACTTGCTAAAAAATTTCCAAAAGCTTTGCATGAGACATGTTTCTTAAGAAAAGAAACATCTCCAAGGAAACCATTCCTGCCTCCCAGCTGCTCTGTCATGATACTGTGTCATGAAAACTGCATCCTCCTTCTGCTTGATGAAAAGGGAAGTTTAAAAGGAATAAATAGCCTTTGCTGATCTTCCAGGTTTTATTAATTTTACTGCAAGTTTCCCAATGTTTGCCAAGATTCTAAAGTCCCAGTTCTTGCAATCATGGTATTTTATGGAAGTTCCTGCCTTCTATTAATGTGTAGAAGAAAAATGAACATTCTCACACTTGCAGTTACTGAAGAAGGTCTTGAAGTCTAATCTAAATAGCTGATTAAAAACAGAAGACAAGTGCATCTTGAAATTTTTCATGGTTTTTGCAGTCTTACTCATATCTGTTTTTAATTCTTTGGTGAATATTTTAAACAGAACAGTGTTGGTAGTTAAAAGAAATTGTCCATGCCCAACAACAGCACGAGTATGTTCCATTCACATCTTTTAAAAAGTATCTAAAAAATGGGCAATTATTGTAGATGTTGTGTTGTAGATGTCACTGAGAGTGAACAGTAACAAATCTGCTCAGTTTAAAAGTAAAGCACTATTTATTTTCTAGTCCATATAGTCAAGAAACAATCCTCAAAACCTAGGAGCCACACATTTCTTGACACCTGTGTATCACCAGCAGGAAAAGAGTAGTAATTTAAACAGTAACAGCTCTACATTCCTGCCTCATCTCTGGCACAAGCATGTCACAGAGCTCTAATTTGTGTCCAGCGGTGTGGAGAATGGATGATTCAGCTGGCAGACTCTTAGGATTCCTCTCCTGGCTTGGAGTGGCCTGTGCGCCTGTACGGGATCTAGGTTTATGTTCACCACTTTGGGGTGTGCGTTCGGTCTCTGTATGGGTGTTAGATGGTGAGTTGGACTAGATGATCCTTGTGGGTCCCTTCCAACTCATAGTATTCTGTGATTCTGTGATTCTGTGATTAGGGATGCACAGTAAGTTTATGCAAAAGATGTACTTAAACTGATCTCTAACAGCACTCTGATCAAAGATCCTTGAAAATGTAAAATCATTCAAAAGGGCAAAAGTTCATGAATTAATTCAGGAAGAGAAATTGCACGGAGAGGTGTGTTCACTTAATGCCATCATTTATGGGCTACACCTGCTCCTGGGGACTTTTTAATACTTTCGTCAAGAAAGTGAATTGCAGTATTTATGTAGAAGTGGCGAAAATAATTTTATTAGTGTTTCAGACAGTACTGCAAACTGTATCCAGAAACAGTCAGCTGGGCAGCCTACCTAACAAAACCAAGTGCTGGTCCTAATCACACAGAAATTTTAAGACTTAGAATGGGATGAGGTTTTCAAAATATAAGCTCTGAGAAAATAAGCACTGCCAGACCTAGCAGTACCAGTAATTTATCTATACTAACGACACCAGAAAAAAGCAAAGAATCATGCCTAATTTAAAAGCTGCTTTCACACAGTATATGAATATTATCTCCTCTTAGGAATTACATCCAGCTTTTACTAAGAGGCTTCCAGAACCACATGAACCAAAGAAATATTTCCTGTATGTTAAATTTCCTTGAAGAAAGACGTGCTTCTGGGAAGATGACGAATCTATTTTGATGAAAATAAGATTTTTAAACTAAAATTCTCAAACTCCAGTAAAAACATATCAATTCTGATAACATATGCTGTTAGAGAAAAGGGGATGGAAGAGTTAAGTCTTCTATCAAGTTTGATCTTATAATATAGTCTTAAATAAAAAAGGAGTATTTAATAAAGTGTCATATAAGGAGAGATTCACTACCTAGCTCAGAAAGATCCTTCTTGAGGAGGATCTCAGGAAGACAAGAATGCAATAAGACACTCTTCCAGAAGCAGTAGTTAACTTCTTCTCTCAGAATGACTGCTTTGTGAATACATGCCCAAAAGGTAAGGAATCCAGGTTTTAAGCCACACTGAATTCAGTATTTCTAAACTCTTACTTCCACTTTCAACAGATTTACTGAGCTGAGGTGCTTTCCTGAACTCAGGCCTCACTAAGTCATACTCAGAAGAAGATGCATATCAAAAACATAAAAACCTCAGTTTGCAATTGCCTAATACAATGGTCCTTGTTTTCATAAACACACCAAGTTGAGAAAGATAACAGTGATGCATTCTACTCACAGGTTTTCTGCCTCTGTAAAACTAACAAAAAATCTATTTAACAAACTTACAAAAAGTACATTACCTGTCTTCCAGCTTAGAAGTAACTTGCTGTAGGATCTGTGTAGCCTGCTTGTGGTATTCCAGCTGGGCTTGCACCAGAGCAGAAAGCTGACTCACTTGTTCAATCTGAGGATTGACATTAAAACATCGTATCTTAGGCAAATACTAACAGCTCAGGCAATAGAGAGTAAAGACCACCACCCACTGCAAAGGTAGTTTCACTCAGCTCTCTAAAAATTTCATGTTTTCCATTTTAGTGTATAGTAGATAGTTACGTATCAGCCTTTATTCATTACCGTGTCAGGTTATGACCTGATCTGGAATGGTAACTGCAACTCTTCTCTGCCAATCATCTCTCCATGGCTGATTTGCATGAACAGCAGCCTAGAGACCTACTAATTCATCAAACACTAGGAAACTAAAATCAAGATTGTAATGAAAAAACAATAGATCTTCTGCCTGCCTGTCTCTGGAGGACACATAACCATAGGGGCTATGATCATGCTTCTATTTTATTCTGGCCTGTGAAGCAGACCAAAACAGGAAGATACTACATACTCTCAGATGCAGAACATTTGTAGTGCAGGCAGAGCGTACTCTACTTCATGACTGAAAAAACACCCAAAATACTTGTGCAGGCAATGCAACTGCTAAGAGTTTCCATAACACACAATGCTGCAATGGTATAATTCAGGCTGGCATTATCTGGCTACACAGGGATTGATGTTACTATGAGGATTAGAACTACAAACTTGTTATATTTTTTTCATTTCAGCACAGCTGTATTTCACTTTTATGCCAATATTAATTTCCATATGCAAATATTGTAAGGTTTGTTACCGTGCTTCTAGAGAAATCTGGTAACAAAATGAAGAATTAGATTAGGTGTGTATTTAAGCTTATAAAAAACTCAATAATTTACATCAACAGAAATATTAAGAAAACATTGGATGAGGAACTCAGTGACATGGTCTAGGCAATGGGAGGCTTGGATGGATGGAGCGTAGTGCCCATGGCTCCAGGGTTGTGGATTTGATCCCTGGGTGGGTGTTCGCTTGGGAGTTGGACTAGATGATCCTTGTGGGTCCCTTCCCACTCAGAGTATCCTGTGAACCTGTGAACTTACACTGAACTGCTTTTGTCTACTTACACAAACTTTAACTAATATGTGTTTTTCCTCCAAAAGAGGTTTCTTCTCATTTAATTTTACAGTTTCAACATTAATTATAAACAGAAGATTAGATAAATAATAAATGCTCAATGCTAACCAGTCTGTAAGGAAACCATGTGTTACAGAGTCAGATATAAGGAGTCACATTAACTTCAGTTTTCCTATTCACTGCTTTATCTGAATACAAAGATCATAGGATTGTGAGTTCATCATCTCTGATCTTTACCAATGCTCTCAGCAGCCCACAACTTGAGCAAAAGCCCTAGCTCAAACTCTATAACCACAACTAAGTAGAAGTAATGACTTACATTTATATAATTCTAAAAGCAAAGACATTTTGGTTTTGTAAGTGACATTTTGCAGTTAGGGAGCACAATAATGCTGCAGAGGATTTATGTTCTTTAGCTCAGCTGCTGATAAAATATCTAAAAAATGAGTCCTACATGAACATGGTGTATATTACTACAGCTTCTGAGCCTCTCACTGTGTCCATCAAGGGGGAAAGTGCTATCTTTCTAAGACTCCGCTCAAAGATTAACAAGGGTATCTCACATCCATCTCCAGAAGGTTGAACATGCTTGATTCAGCAATTTCTTTTGATTCATCAAATTTCTCCAGAGCCTGGCGAAGTTCTTCATCAGGGAGCTTGCCCTGTCTTTTCTTCTTGTAATCAAAATCCAGGCGTCGACCCTCCATTTTCTTCAGGTGATGCTAAAAAATAAAACCCGCAAACACAGGCACAGAATAAAGGATGTTCCCCAACTCTCCTGATACTGCATTGGCAGCAGGTAGTCCGTTCACACTTTCAGGCATATGCTGTTTGCTGTATATCAACTGTTCCCCAGAGGGCAGAAATACAGAACCATGAAGTAGGCGGTTTTATGTATCATTAAAGAAACAACAGTCTAAATGACTGATCAACCTTAAAAGAAGGCCACACAGAATGGACAATTGCAATTGCCATCTGTATAAAATACATGCAAGTTTCTAGCTTTTTAACTCTGATGCAGAATTACCTGACCACTATGGTTTTCCCTAGATGGTTAGGAGAAAATCCTTTTAAAAGCATAATTTGCAGGGAANCAAATAGCGGATCGTGAATATGCGGGGGTTCACTGTAGTACATTTTTGCCTGTGTAACAGCTCTCATAAACCAAGCAATTCAGAAAATATTTTCATAATTTCTATCAGATCATCAAATTATCCTAATGTTATCTCATATTAAAGATTTTCTAGATTCTTAACTGATGCAACATTCATGTTAATCTGTTCATCAGCTTCCACATCAGGCTGACCAAAAGTTAATTCTACCAGCATAAGCACGATTCCTTTAAGTGTTTACTTTCCCTCAGAAGAATCCATTCATCATCTATTATGATATTTATAACTTTACCAACTTTGTAAATTATATCTAACAGCCCAAAAGATCTTTCATCCACATATCTATAACAGTATGAAAACCTTACTGAGATGAGAACAGCAGCTACTTATAGAGATACTTGCCATACACTAGAAAATGGAATGTAAACATCTGTACATCTATTTAATGAAACGAGCTTTCAGATTGTTAAGATTAGAGTACTGTGTGTTCATGCCTGCATAAGCTTGATGATGCCACCATCAAAAACCATTGTAATTTTGATCTTTCCTTTTCTAAACCATCAACAAGAGAGACAGAAGTGCAAATCAGAATTCAAGACAAAAAGAGACCAAAATCAGGTCATCTGCAAATCTGAATGCTCATTTTAAACTGCACAACTAACACGTACATATAACACATACACAGTCCACAAATTTGTCATTATTAAAATGCTGCATTGAGGGAAACACCTGTATTTCTCTTAGATCTTTGTCATGGAGATTCTGAAGCGGGTCAATGAAGTTTTGCTTCACTTCCATGTCTAAAGAATCCTTGACCTCAGAAAGCTCCTTCATAGCTTCTCCGACATCAGCAAGTGCAGGCCCTGAAAGAAAAGATTCACACTTTGTCTCAAAACAACTTAGTCTCAAATCACAGTAGAATGAAACTGAGTCACGGAAACTTCAGTTAATATTTCATTTTAGGTCTCAAGTTGAGGAAAGAAACAAATGACTATAGACTGTGTGAAAGAGCAAGATGTAATTTTACACTTCTGGAGCCACCAGAACTTCACGTCTGTAATACACCTGAATTTGAGGTTCTGTGCTGTGTCAAGACATCCTCCTCTACATCCCTCATTGTTTGCTCATTCCTCACTCTGTTGAAACATGCTACAATAAAAGTACAGAGTGACCCTGGAAGTCGCAGGGGGACAGGTCTGGGCAGGTCCGGTGAGTTATGCAATCCGTCAAGATACCGAACTCATGAATATTCAATTACCCCCCACCAGTAGCCATGCACCCCCCACTAATTATGTCTTGAAGGCACTCCTGGGAGTGTGGCTCACACTGTATCACCTCATTAAAGCAGAGGAAGTGCCTTTTGGTGCCTCCCAACTGTGGAATCCAGGATGTTATGCGCACGCATGCAGTTGCACAACTTGCTGAAAATCCAACAGCAACTAATTCAATACATGAATATGCAAACCATGAATATGCAGGGTTTCTCTGTATCTGCATTTACTCCACCATTCAGATCACCAGACTGCATTAGAAAATAATTTAATTCAAGTCTAGGTCTTTCCATTTCTATCAGGAAGACTGGTGACAGTATCAAATGTAAAAATTCTTAACAATTTCACAGATTATTTTTTTAAGGAAAGATTTATTTCATGAAACTATAGATTTCACAGTACTACTACACTGGAGAGGTCTATAACAAAGACTTCTCAAGTGTAGGTGCTTCAAGCTCATGAACATCCATACAAATCAGCTTCCTTCCAAGATTTCCTGCAAGATTAATTTGAGGGCCATAAAAATCACTCCGTTATACTTCCTCTGCATAAAATCAAAAGCAAGAAGCTCAACCATATGCTCCTGGTTTGAGGTGTAGGTTGGAGGTATAAAAATCACTTTCAAAGAAAACAAAGGGTCTGAAAACGAAAAATGAAAAAAATCAGGAGCTTTGTCTCCTAAGCAGAGGATGCCAGCAAGGCACTGCAAAGCAAGATAGCCCACCAGACCTGGATAAAGAGTGACAAACAGCCATAATAGCTGCAATTAATTAAGAATATGAAAATAATTGCAATATCTCTTCTGTTGCATGCTAGTGCAGTTATTAAGGAATATATAGAAATTTGCAGACACTAAATTATGTTAATTCCTGACTTTTGTTTTGAAAACATAAAGAAATGGCAATAGAGAAACCAATATGAAGAAGACAGAAAGACAAAGTACCTTGTTGTGAATGTCATCACTTCTAGTTATAGGCCTACTGCTGAAGAACACAGTGTTAAGAGTCAGTTAAACTGATAGGACGGCAGTATCCACTAGTGCCTTAAAATGTGCAATTTGGTCAGAAAAAAGGTCAAAGCTTATAAAAAATTTATTAGCTTTTATTCCTTGCCTGTAGTGAAGACTATCAGTCTCAAATCACTGTAAGATTCTGAGGACAAAAGGGCTGTTTTGTATATATACATAGATAATAATATAGTTTCTGTACATGTACATCTTTCATCTCAGCACAAGCCCAATATCATAATCTATGACAGAGACCTACAAACTATATTATATAGATATGGGTCCAAATGGAAACAGGTTGGCTTTCATTCCTGAGAAAAACTCTAGTCCAAATCTGCACAAGATACTCAAACAAGCTTAGACCGATTTTAAAGGAAAAGTTTAATGAAGCAGAACTCTAATGATTCTTGAGCACAACCCTTTAATAATGAAAATGATATGAAATTTTACTACAATTTGTATTGCATTATAATGGAAAATAAACAAGATACCGAAGTTGCATTCTTCACCAAGTTCTCGGCCAAATTTCAGCATCGCATCTGCCAGCAAAGCCTCTGCCTGAGGGTAGCCTGGTCCCTTTTCCTGGCCTCGAATTTTTGACATAGTGTTGATCATGCTGAGTTTAGCTCTGGAAGCTGAAGAAGGCAAGTGACAGATGTTATAAACATGCAAACATTTGCCTACACTCTGGTGCCCTGCGTTTTTTAAATATTTGAAAGTTTTTCTGTTGTAGAACATTAAATAAAACTTATGCCCCTAAATATAACAACCTTCAAAACACTCTTTGCTTTTTATGGGGATTTGAGGAAACTACTACTTCAATATGGTTTTCAATTCTACTTTAGCTTGCATTTTATTTCAGACACACAATTGCAGATCAGAAGAAAGGATGCAATTATCATAACTGATGAAAACAAAGACAGCAAACATAAAATAATCTGTTTGATGATGCGCTTTAGTGAATTTTTGCAACTACAGAATGTGAATGGCCTGCAGAGCGTGAATTAATCAATGCCACTTGACTTCGAATTTTGTCAGCTAATTCCTATGGCCAGCAACACTGACTCAGATGATTTTTCTTAATTATATTATTGTGCGTGTTACAGGAAGGCAGTTATGAATGCTTTTATCTTCCCCCTTGCAAAGCCTCGTCTTTGTTATCTGCTCTCATGAGTTAGAATTTCTGCTTACAAAACATTATTAGCTCACATTGTCGTGCTGATTTCATTGGTCAAAACTCAAACTTGCACACATTTCTGCAACAAAACATACACTAGCAGACTGAAGTCCATTCATGTTTTTCTTTCAATTTATCGTTAAAAGTGCGTGTTCAGAGATAGCTCTTGCTGCTGGGTATGTTTCATTTTGTGGCTTACAATTGTATGCACAGATACAGACATGGAAAAAGACACAGGCGAATCATGCAAATCTTATAGAACTTATTTTGCCTGACAAACAGCAATGAAAGGACAACATGTTTTTAATATATAGTAATTATGGTTTTGTTAGTTTTCTCACTAACCCTGAGTGCTATCAGATCATGCTTTTCAACAGCTGAAATTTATGACGTGTTCCGACAGACTAGAAAACTACAGACTTGCTGACTGGTCAGTTTAAGAAACCACATTTTAACAAAGTGCCTGGTCTTTAAAAATGGAATTGAAATGATTGTGGCAATGGCAAAATACAGAAGCGCAAAAGAAACTAGGCACAAACAAAATCAGTCAGGAGAATGGAGGCAACAAGCTGAATTAAATCAGGAACAAATGGGAGTATTTTCAGAAATTTTTGAAAAAAATTTGAGAGGGAAGATAAAAAAATGAAGTGGCTATACTCCTGACAATAAGGTAAGAGTAAAAAGTAAAAGGTACGGAAAAGAATGAAAGAAATTAAAGGATAATAAGGGAAGGGCAAGAAATAAATCCTTAAAAAAAGAAATGTTAGCATGAAAGATTAATGCTTGAATACATCTTAGAATACATCTGCCAGTGGTCTCATTCCACTTTTTCTCTTTTAAAGTTGATTCCAGTAAATTCCATGAGAGTAAAAGTAAGTTTGTACTCAGTGGATTTCAAAATCCTGCCCTGAGCTTTTCAGTTCTGTTGTTTTATTGTGCTGGCGCCATGTGCTTTCTTTCCTAAGTTATGTTTCTACAGGCAAACATGTACTAAACATCACATGGAAGTGATTTAAATGATTATTTTCACCGTTGCAATCCCTTTCCTTTATATNTTGAATATTCATGACTGTCTAATTGAATATTTATGCATGTGAGGTCGCATATGCACAGTTGCGAAAAGGGGCCTCCTTCACTGCTGAAAAATCATGCTGCCAAGATGTGAAGCCGCAATATGGGGGGGGTAGGGAGCCAAAGTGGAAGAGGGCTGACTGTAACTTTCATGGGGTCACTAATGATTTCATGGTGACACTAATGTCACTAACAGAACCATGGTGAATCATAAGAATGCTGCTGAATTGAAAGAAACTTAAGCAGTGAATTAAATTACTCTCTCTTTGTACTTTTAATGCTCTTCATCCCACATCTCTCCTGAAATTATGGTCATGTACCATAATTGGTACTTGAAATTATGGTCATGTACCTCTGCATGGAAAGACTTTAAGTCTTCATCGTGTTCAACTTTAGAAATTATTAAAGTTGAACTAAAGTTCAGCTGCCCTTTTTTCTTTGTAATTGGGAAGTCACAAAGCTATCTTTTTCATTTGCTAATGAAACCTCAGCTCAATATCTACTTCAACAATTTTCACTTTCTTCTTTAATATCCTTTTTCTTTTCCTTTTCAGCATTGTTGTTTCGTGAAATTCGACCTGTATTGGGTTTGCTGTGTCTGGGTTTCTGGTAGCAGGGGGGGTGCTATAGGGGAGGCTTTTCTTCAAGAAGTTGCTGGAAGCCTCCCTCATAGCTGGCAGAGCTAATGCCAGCCAGCTCCTGGCTGGACCCGCTGCTGGCCAAGGCCAGGCCAATCAGGAGAGATAGAGATGCCTCTGTGATAACATATTTAAGAAGGGAAAAAAACCGTTAGAACAGGAAGAAGAAGATGGCTGCCAGAGAAGAGCTGTGAGAAGTTGC
This sequence comes from Pitta sordida, assembly GCA_013390025.1. Taxonomy (NCBI): domain Eukaryota; kingdom Metazoa; phylum Chordata; class Aves; order Passeriformes; family Pittidae; genus Pitta; species Pitta sordida. The sequence goes on along the minus strand of WEKX01012295.1, from coordinate 16,653 downwards.
AACAGCAAATGCAGGCACCAAGGTCAGGGCTGAAGGAGGGGGAGGAGGGGTTCCAGGCATCTCCCTGCAGCCCATGGTGATGATCATGGTGAAGCAGGCTGTCACCCTGCAGCCCATGGAAATCTCTCAGGGATAGAGAGATCCACCTGCAACCCGTGGAGAGGGGAGCCCACGCGGGAGCAGGTGGATGCTGGAGGGAGGCTGCAGCCCATTGGAGCCCACATTGGAGCAGAGTCCCGGGAGAGACCTGTGGCCC
>WEKX01012294.1:288143-323890 GCA_013390025.1 Pitta sordida | reverse complement strand
TCTCCATCATTAATCAGAAGTCTTGGATCACGGGTGAGGTTCTGAATGACTGGAAGTTGGTGGATGTGACCCTCAAGGTCTAGACTTGATATCAGGAAAAGGTTTTTCACTGACAGAGTGATCCGGGTGTGGAATGGGTTGCCCACAGAGGTGGTTGAGTCGCCAACCCTGGAGGTGTTCAAGAAGAGGTTGGATGAGGTACTGAATGATATGATCTGTATGTAGTTGTTAGATTTGGTTGGATTATGGGTTGGACTAGATGATCTTCAATGTCTTTTCCAACCTTATCTATACTGTGAATACTGTGAAATTCTGAGGTTCCTCTCAGTGCCCAGGAGGGACATGCTGCCATTTCCTCCTTCTCTCTACCCTTGGCTCATCCAGACCCATTTCAGTGGCAGCTTTGCCAGAGAAAGGACTGATGATTTAAAAACTTGGCCCAAAAACTTGAGAGCAGCAGTGGCAGTAAACATTAGTCACTGTAGCGAACTAATTTGTTTTCCATATGGCATTTTCAATGGAGTGTGGAAGATTCACAAGTGAAATAATAATTACAAATGAGGAATACTTGGAAAAAAATGCACTTTTCTCCCAGTGCATCACTTAAAAGAGTTTCTAATTAAGTCAATACTTGATTATGCTGGAGATGACATTGGCTGCCAAATTACAGTTTGTTGGGCTTTGTTCTCAGGGAAAGATTGTTCCCAAGGGCAGTAAAATCCCTGCATCTACTCGGCCTGTGATGCTGCTGAGATGCGAGAGAGGTGAGAGAGGTGTCTCATTCCCTTGGGAAAAACAGGAGGTGAACATTTCCTCAGCATGTAACATTCCTGCCTGTAGCAGAACATTCTGCTCAGCAAGAAGAGGGTTTGATATTCCTGACTGAGCCAAGCCAAAGGCAGATGCTCCAAGGTACCCTTGATCCGCACCTGGGTAAACTCAAAGCCACATCAGAGCTGGGAATTCTGCTCCAAGGGGAGAGGGAAGGAGTTTCAGGAGATCTCAACCCTAAGACAACAAAGATCCCAAACACCTCATTCTCCTTCCAAACTCTTGTGGAAGGTTGTCACCCCCCTGAGCTCTTCCCTGCAGGATGTCCATGGTGAGGCTCCTTCTCCTCATTCCTCAGGTAAATACAAAGCACAAAATTGGAGAAAGATCAAAGATCTCTTTCAGGTTTCATTTTCCAGTCCAGCATTGTCAGGCCATCTTTTCTGCGCAAGAGGTTTTTCTACCTGTAAAAGGGAAGAAATAAAGGACTGATTTGTTCGTACTCCCTTGTCACCAAACTGTTTGACAACTTTACCTCAAAGTTCATTTTCTGCCTCACAAAGCAAGGCTGAGGCCAGTTGTCACTGATTTTCACTGCCACTCCATCACGGGGAACTTGCAGCAGTGCCACATCCACAGATGACCGAGCCTGGGGAAAGATTTACACCCCGTGACTGTAAGGAGGGGGGTTTTTTGGCAGTACAAATGCTGACTGGACTTTTCTTTCTTTCCTGCAGCTTGGATCCTGTCTATTCAGATCTTCACACAGATTTGGGTAACAGCTTTTCTCTTTTCATGGATGTCCCGCCCGTGACCGAGGAGCCGCGTGGGGCTCTGCTCCGAAGGCAGAACGCCCCAATGGCAGCACAACGGGGCTGAATTAATTCAATGACCCTCCCTGAGAGACAGCCAAGGCCTGAGGCGTCAGATCCCACAAGGAAATGTCCACTTCTATCACTGTTTGCTGCTCAGGGGCCTCAAAACACTTTAAGGGGAAGATTTTTCAAAGGAGCCTGCAGAGAATGTAATTCTTCTTTCTCTCACTCAACTCGTTTGAGAAGTGCCCAAACCAGACACATCTTTGTTTGGGGTGTTTTTGATCAAGATTGTCCCAGAATAGGCCACAAACCACGTTTTCCTACAGCTGAAAATGGAAGAACATTTGTCTTTTTGCAGATACGTCCACTCAGCAGAAGTGCCACCAGAAGAGCTGAACAAGTTATTTTGTTGGTTCATAGAACGGTTTGGGTTGGAAGGGACATGAAAGATGATTTAGTTCCAACCCCCTGCCATGGGCAGGGGCACCTTCCACCATCCCAGGTTGCTCCAAGCTCCATTCCCCGTGGCCTTGGATGCTTCCAGGGCTCCAGGGGCAGCCCTGGAACAGAGTCCATGGCCCAGCTAAGCCAAAACAACTCAATATTAAAGTGATAAACCAGAACTATTAAATGTTTAACGGCGGGAAGGGAAAAGCTGCTAAAACCATAAAATACCTACGGGGTAATATCAGTTGTATCAGATAGAAACGGTGCATTAGCAGGGAGGATTCTGAGCTTTAACGTGTGATTTGAGGCTGTTTCATGTTTGAGAACACGCTGTGCCATTGCCATGGAAATTCATGAACAAACTCCTGAGGCCACATTTGTTTTCTGTTTATTGTTTTTCCTTGGCTTTCATCACTTCAGGATCACCAGGGCTGGAGGATAATTGATGTTGATTTTTAGCTTCTGGTGTTGTGTCCTCACCATTTCCCACCTGGGTTGGGGGTTTTTTTAATTTTTTTGGTGATGAGATTCCAGGATTTTGTGAAACTTGCAGGAGTCAGAGCACAGATCTCTAATGCGGCTGTCAGAGATATTGTCTCTAAGTCATTTCCATCTGCCCTCTCCCTGTTCTCCCTCACCAGGAACAGGCTGAACATGACAGATCTGGCACATGAAGTGCCTGAAGTGCGGGGAGGAGGAGGAGAAGAGACCCCATAGAACACACAGCTGTGAGCAGAGGAAAACTCTTGCCCTCAGGATCCGCGGAAAAACAGGGACAATAAAATTAACTTACACGTCAACATCCTCACTTGGAACACAAAAAGACTCACGTCAGATTTTAAAGGTGTCATTGGAGGATTAATTTGTGTCACTGTGCAATCCAAGCCCTTAAAGAACTTTGCTTTGAGAGTCTCTACATCCTCAAATGTTGATCAGTGGGATAATGCAGACAGTGTTATGGTTTTACTCAGGTTACAGCGTTTGAAATGGTCCCTGGGAGCTGCTGAAAACTGACAAAATATTGCCTTGGGCGTGGAATTTTTCACAAGGTTTGTCTTCAAATCAAGGGCAACATCTTAGGGTTGGACACAGAAGCCTTGGCATTATTTGGGGGTACATGAGGAAGGATCCATCTATGAAGTGCCGCCACCTCTGAGCCAAGTGAACAACTATTTCACTCCATGCACCACCAGCTCCCATGGGGCTGTGTCTGAGGGTTTAGGCCGGATCTCAGGGAAAAGTTCTTCCCTCAGAGGGTGGTCGGGCCCTGAACAGGTTCCCCAAGGCTGCCAGAGCTCAAGAATGGGTGGGACAGGGTGGGATTTGGGGTGTCTGTGCGGCGCCAGGAGTTGGATTTGGTGATCCCTGTGTGTCCCTCCCAGCTCAGGATATTCCGTGATTCTCTGGTTCTGTAATGACAGGACACGGGAAGGGGATTATTTCACTTTGGAGCTGCGGGATGGGGGATTTGAGGCAGAGATCAGAGGAGTTGGAACCCAGCCAGGTCACTGGATTAACCCCCTGGCTGCTGTGAGGGCCTTTAATGGTCCTGAGCATTGAGTTGCTGGTCTGTCCACGGCTCGTCTGGCAGGAGAGGGGGGAATGACTTCCCTCCCTTTAACACTGGGCTCGTGTTCCGCGAGTGTCACAAAAGATGTCCCTCCACAGGCAGATGTTGGCTGCTGGTGGGAAGCTGAGAAACGCCAGTTTTAATTAAAAGCTTTATTTTCAAATACAACCCAGAGATTATAAGCGGCGAGAAGGACTCCTCCGCTGGGAGGCTTCAGTGTGCGGCCCTGAGCAAAACAGCAGTAATTGAAAGACAAGGCCTAATTCCCCTTCTGCCAGCTGGGTCTGAGCACGAGGCAGGGACATCAATCCAGCCCCTGGCAGCATCTCGGCGTTGTTGGTGCCTCTGTTGTCGGAGGGGAGGGAGAAGAGCAAAGCATTTACATCTCACTGTCCCTTCCCTCCAAAGTTGGCTGGTGAAGGAAAAACAAAGGAGAGGGGCAGAGCTGTTGGAGGAGAAGGCTGGAAGGAATCTGTGCATGTTCCCATTAGAAAAGGGTGTTTTCACATTATTTGGGTGTACACTGCGCTGATCCCGGGTGTTTGCACCCACTTCCCTCCACTCCCAGATGGTTCTGGGTCACAGGAAGGCGTTTCTGGATTGGGCTCGCTGTGGCCTCACCTGTGCTCCACCTCAGGGGGACATGAAGGAACACCAGCCATGAGTGCTCTGTGCTGCCTTTGCTTGGATAGAAAGTCTCCAGGGCTTTCATTGGCCACTTTTAAAGGAATTCCATTCTTTTACAGACAAAATCATCTCGTATCAACAGCTCCATCTGTTCTACAAATCAGCCTCAACATCCCCACCCTCTGTCTTTAGATTTGGGGTGCCCACCCTGCAACTTCTCTCTTGATGGATCTATTCCTTAGCTCCCCACATTTAATGGAAGTGAAAATAAAGACAACAGAATCAATTCTCTCCCTCTTGGGTGTGACAGGATTCCTTTCTTCAGTCATCCTGTTGCACTGGGACAAGTTTAGCAGCAACGACCAAAGTTTCTTTGCAGTTTGGTGTCACCTCTGCTCACACAGAGGTAAATTTTAGTTGTCATTCTGTGGCTCCCCATCCCCACTCCTCAAGCCAGAGCAGAGTGATGCTCACTTCTGGTGTGTCCACCAAGTAGAAATGGAGTTTTTCTCCATGCTCCTCATGGCTTAGACACTCCTACGATCCTGTAGAGCTGGAAGGGACATCAGGAAGTCTGAACCAACCCTCGAGGCAGGATCATCACTGAGATCAGCCCACCGTGCTCAAGGGTTTCTCCATCCACACCTTGAAAACCTCTCAGGATGGCGACAGCACAGCCTTGCTGGGAAACCTCTAATGCCTGACTGGACTCATCCTGACAAAGTTTTTCCTTTTTTCCAGTCTGATCTTCTCCTGCTCCAGTGTCTGCTGCATCCAGAGCTCCCACAATCCCAACCTTGAAAAGCCTGGTTAAATTGGCCAGGGATAACTTATGTTGGTAATTCCATGCTAAACTCTCCTGATTGCTTTAGTCCCCTTCTTGTCCCCAAGAATATGTCGCAAGAAGAATCCCACCAAGGTTTACAAGAAGAATCCCACCAAGGTTTACAAGAAGAACCCCACTGTGGTTTTCCAAGGGACCGAAGTGACTCCTGTACATCCCCAGATCATCTTTGTGGCCTTTTATATTTTTTGTCAGCCTAATGAAAGAATAGTTTGAGTTGGAAGGGACCTGAAAGATGACCCAGTTCCAACCCCCTTCCTCTATCCCAGGCTGCTCCAACCTGGCCTTGGACACTTCCAGGGATCCAGGGGCAGCCACAGCTTCTCTGCGCAACAATGTAGTTTTTATTTTAAATATGGATTGACTGTTAAAGACATTGTATTTTGGCCAAAACAGCAGAGAAGTCAAGGGTTAAAAGCATGAACTGCAAGGGCTCTGTAGAGAATCCCAGAATATCCTGAGCTGAAAGGGACACAAAAGGATCATCAAATCCAACTCCTAGTCCTGCCCAGACACAACAATCCCACCCTGTCCCTGGGAGTGCTGTCCAAACCCTCTCGGAGCTCTTGGGGGAAGAATCTTTCCCTGAGATCCAACCCAACCTTCCCCTGGCACAGCTCCAGCCGTTCTGTCGCTGGTCACAGAGAGCAGAGCTCAGTGCCTGATTCTTGTAAGACTTTAGGACCCTTAAATGAGGTACTGGGAGGGTCAGACACGCCGTGAATTTTGGGGTATGTACATCCCAGGTTGTCTTTTCCCCACGTTGTACCTGAGCAAGATGTGACCTTATTGCCAATGTCCTTCTTCTTGGTTTGAAATGGCCTGAACCTGGAAAACCTAAAGTGGGACAGATCTGCAGGGCTTTTCCTTCTCCTTCCCAGACATTTCTCCCTGCCTCTCTCAAGCCCCACCGCTGTTGTACTCTCTCAAGTTCTGTACATATATTTAAATGTAATAAGATAGATTACAAGAATTGATTTTCCCCGGGGTCGGGTCGATAAGGCTGTATAAGCAGGGGATACACAATGGATCAGGAAGAGCTGGCTGGAGTAGATTAATTAATGAGATGCAGTGCAGAAAACATCCAAGGAGCTGCAGCTCTTCTCAGCTCACCTGAGCTATTAAGGGAATCTCTGGCGGCATCGAACGGCTCGCTGCCAACCCAACAATACACAAATTTCTCTTGGAGTAATCACAGCAGTGACAGAGCTTTTGAAGATCCAAAGGTTACTTCGCCCTTACTCTTTCAAGGAGAAATCACAGTGGGAAGTAAATAAACTTTTGAACAGCGCAGCGCTGACCTACCTAATCTTTATTATGTTCTAAGGGGGAAAAATAAAGAAGCTGCTGTAAATTCTGACTCACTTTTTATGTCCCATGGATATTCAGTGTTTGGAAACAACAGGGGAAAAAGAGGAAGAAAAAGATGCTGCTTTTAGGCAGTATTGGGAAAAATAACACTGGATCATCTGTATGAATGACTATAATTTTATTCATGGAGTTTTTAAGATTGAAAGAGACATTTGGGATCATCAAGTCCGACCATCAACCAGCACCACCATGTTCATGATTAAACCATGTCCTCAAGTGCCACATCCACATGTCTTTTGAACACTTCCGGGATGGTGACTTCACCACTGCCCTGAGCAGCCCCTTCCAGTGCCTGACCACCCTTTCACTGGAGAAATGTTCCCAATATCCAACCTGAGCCTCCCCTGGCACAGCCTGAAGCCGTTCCCTCTCCTCCTGTCCCTTGTCCCCTGGGAGCAGAGCCAGACCCTCGCCCCAGCTCCCCCCTCCTGTCAGGGAGTTGGGGAGAATTCCAGGTGCCCCCTGATCCCTCTTTTCTCCAGAATGAGCCCCCCCAGCTCCCTCAGCCCCTTCCCCAGCTCCCTTCCCTTCCCTGCACACGCTCCAGCCCCTCCAGGTCTCTCCTGGCTGAGGGGCCCAGAGCTGATCCCACCATTCCAGGTGGGATCTCCCCAGCTCCCAGCACAGGGACAATCCCACACTGGGGCTGGCACAGCCCAGGGGCCATCGGCCTCTTGCCCCCCTGGGCACCCCTGGGCTCATGTCCAGCCGCTCCCAGCAGCTCCCCCAGGGCCTTTCCCAGCTTTCCAGCCCCATTGCCCCAGCCTGGAGCTGAGGGGGTTGTTGTGACCCTGCACCTCACCACGGCTGAAATGGTTTAAAAGTTTAGCCCAGCCCAGCTCTGACACTGTAAATTCAAGATCATTTCCTATTTGAGGCTGACCAGGGTTTGTCTGTGTGAATTGGGACAGGCTGGACATCCAAGCACCAGAGCTCCAACACTGGATTTCCACAATACCTGTGACCCACCGATCACATTCACAGAGCAGGAAGATTTTCCTAACAGGTCCCTTGACCTTTTCATTGCTATTATTTATGATCCAGTAATGTGCAGCATCTTTTCAACTCTGCCAAGAGCACTGCTGGGTGAAAGGTTGATATTTTAAGGGAATTTTCCTCTGCTTCAAGTTTATTATCCCCGAACGTAGTGCTGTCGACATGTGACATTTATAGAGTCTGTTTAACCTCTGCTAATGCCTGAACATTCTGCAAATGAATGAGCCCAGTGCTCGGCTGCTGAACGTTTTTATACCTTCATTTTAATCACCAGAGAAATCCTAATTCACACCAAATGTCTGTACGTGGCCAAGCAAGGGAATGTCCCCAGTTAAAACTGATTCTTCCACAGGGAACAAACAGGTTGCCCAGAGAAGCTGTGGCTGCCCCTGGATCCTGGGAAGTGTCCAAGGCCAGGTTGGAGCATCCTGGGAGAGTGGAAGGTGTCTCATGGCAGGGGTGGGATGAGATGAGCCTTAAGGTCCCTCTCAACTCAAATCATTCTGTGATTCTGTGTTTCCATTTGGGAAGGGACTTAAACATCCGGGTCATCTGCAGCATTGGGAAAACCCTGCACTGCTCTGAGGTGAGGTCTGCAGTTACAGTTTTTACACCAGTTGCACACTCAGGTCAAAGCTACAAGGGAAACACCGGGATCCACCACCATCCATCTCCTTCATGAGTCCTGTCTGTGGAAGAGATCCCACGTCCCACCTCCTGGTTCCTGCTCTTCACAGGTTAAACACCACAAGAAATGTGGCTTTTTGGAACTCCAGGAGTATTTATTTGTCTCTTACTTGTGAATTCTTCAGTGACACACGGAGATACACCCCAAAGCTGAAAGGGTCAGGCTCCTAAAAGCATTTCAAGCCTCCCAACCAGGCTGAAGTCAATATTCCCAAAGAAACAGGGAGGATGGGGAGGGAGTGGGGACACAAGACAAAACAAAGGGCCACCCTGACAGAGCTACCAGGGGCTCTGTGCAAGGACACCGTTTGCAGACATCAATTAGAACCTGCTTCTCCAGCCTCTCACTGTGAGACAGATTTTTACATCGTTTTTGCTCTTTTCTTCACCTTTTCCGTGTTGTGACCCCCTTTGCAGAGCACAGATGGCAGAGCTGGGGGCAGACACCCAGCAATGCCTCGGAAATGTCCTACACGGAGGAAACATTCCCCACAAACACGGATTTTATCAGCCTTACCTTCTGTAACCCCTCTCCCGAAGGTTTCAGGTATTTTCACATGATCCTGGTTGTTCAGGTGGCTCGTAGACTCCACAGTCTCTGTGTGTGTGTAGGGGGGGGAGGGAAATGGGGAAAAAAATAAGGGAAAAGGAAGAATTATAATAGAGATCTGTCAGAAGATGGAGGTCACGAAGGAAGTGGGTGTGAACAGTTATTCACTGAATAGTTTGGGGGTGTCGGTGAGATGAGGAGGTGGCAGGGTCGGAGCACAGAAGGAAATGTTTCCCACGGGGTCCAGTTAAACTGGGGGGTCATTCCTGCAACAGGTGGGCGCTGGAATTTCCCAGGAGCTCAGAAAAGCGTGAGGGGATAAACCCACCAAAGGTTATTAAACACTCAAACGTCAATTAAGACTTGGGAAAATTCATTATCTGCACATTTCTGGAGGCAGGGAGACCACACCAAGGAAGCGTGAGCTTAAAAGCAGGATATTGAACAAGATACACCTTTAGTTTGAGCCGGGATATTTGTTCCTAAATTTCTGTCGATGCACTTGCAAAATTCAGGTACATAAATGAAAGGAGAGGTCAGGCCTGGGGTTGGTTTGCGGGGGGTTTTGCAGTGGAACAACCCGATTTCCCCCATTTTCCTGTGGCTGCTTTGAAACAGAGACCTGGCAGTTGAGATGGGTTTCATGTGGAAGCAAAAGCCACATTTCCTGGTGTAAATTGGAGTAACGGGACCTGTGGGATATCTGCTGAGCCGGGGCTGTCGTAGCACGTCTGATGCAGACCTTGGGCTCCTGATGTAACGTGTTCCTCTGTCTGGGAAATGCTCCATTTGTCTTTGCCTCCCAAAGGTGACTTTTCTTGGCGTTTTTGTTCTGGTTTTGAAAGCAAATAGTGGCAGCACGACGTGAAATTTAGCGGCAGTTCATCCATTCCGGGAATGTTCGGGCTGCATTAGTTGCTCCCCGATCGCAACAGCAAATGGCAAAAATGAAATAGATGCTCAGAGAAGGGCTCTGGTTTAGTTTATTTTATTTATTTGACTACCTTGCCTGACTAAGTGCCGTGACAAATTGCTGTGTGTTCCCAGCGTGGAGCGTTCGGGCACACACACACACTCTGTTGGGTTGGATCACATCAGCCTGGCTTAAAATGGGATCTAACGTGACATGTTGTGACAGGAAGCGCTTCATTACAGCCTGCAGTGCTCACAGACACGTCCCCAGCCAGCCCAGACCCCGCGACCCACAAGGATTCCCTGAGAGGTATCCGTGTCTTCATGGCAAGCTGGGAAGTTAACCTGGGGTTTCTCCTGCTCTCTGGTTCCACCCAACCAAAGCTTCTCCTCAGCAACGCCCTTGGTCTCTCCTCATTGTCCACAGGGATGAATCAGCCAAGGGAAATCAGAATCACAATAAAATTCGGGTGGGAAGAGGCGTAAAGATCACCTTGTTCCACCCCCTGCCTTGGGCAGGGACACCTCCCGCCAGCCCCGTCCAGCCTGGCCTTGGACACTTTGGAGGAATGGGGAAGGCACAGCTTCTCTGGGCAACTTGTTCCAGTGCTTGACCAGGCTCTGAATAAAGGATTTATCCCTAAATCTGATCTAGCCCTGCTCTCTGTTGGTTTAAAACCATCGCCCCTTGTCCTGTCACAGTCTCTCTGTATTAAAAGTCCTTCTTCCTCATTTTCTGAGCCCCCTTTAGGCTCCGGAAGGGGCTCCAAGCTCTCCCTGGACCCTCCTCTTCTCCAGGCGAACACCCCCGGCTGAAATGTTTGAAAAGTTGGACAAAATAAAGGCAGAAGTGCAGGTTAAGCTGCAGATTGTCTCGGTTACATCATTATTACTTAAATCACCCACTTGTGGGAGCAGCAAATACAGTTCTGGGGACCACATGGATCAGGTGGAATTAAGGACGAGACACCTCCCACACCCAGAGAGCAGCGGCTGTGTCGGGATTGAGCGTGTGTGTAGGAGCAGCTCCTTTCTGCCAGTTGGCATCTGAAATTATTGCTTCTATTTGTCACTCTCCAAGCCAGAAAACAAGTGTTTTGCAGCAAAGACCTTGCCCCAAATAAACGCACATTTAACCATGAAATCAGCGCTCCATTCCGGGATGGATTTTCCTTGGCTCAGGGTATCAGGCAGAACCAGAAAATGAAGCACTTATGAACCTGCTCTATGAGCCTTGGACTTCTCAGGGGTCACAAAAAGCAAGGGAAGCATCTCAGTACGTCTAGAGGGGCTGGGAAATACGGGACAGAGATTGGGATGCTTGTGATTCACTTGTCACAGGATCCCAGGATGGTTTGGGTTGGAAGGGACCTTAAACATCATCCAGTTCCCAATCCCTCTGGGACAACTTCCACTTGGAGGTGGCTCCAAGCCTCATCCAACCTGGCCTTGGACACTTCCAGGGATGGGGCAGCCACAGATTCTCTGGAAAACTGTGCCAGGGCCTCAGAGGTCACCGAGCACCAGCTGTGAATCTCCAGATACTTTGCTCCAGGTTCCATCAGCACCACGACAGCCGCACTTTGGGGATGGATGAAGCAGAGATAGACGGTGGCACATTGATTCAGGAAAGGTGGGGAGGTAATTTACCTGTCAGGACAGATAAGGGAGGGGGGGATTGTTTGCATATTAAGGAGAACAGGGGAGAAAAGGGAAGTCAAACACGATCTTCAGTTTCATCAGCCAGAATGCAAGAAAAAGAGTGATGTTATTGAGTGTGTTTGTTAACAGAGGCAGGAGAGTTTACAGGGAAGTGAGGCCTTTGGGAGGCTGGGACAGAATTCTGCAGTTTCTCAAGTGCCCCAGTGGAAATTCAAGTGAAGTTGTGAACAACTGCAGATGGGTGGAAGGGGAAAATGAATGAGGGAATAACCACAACCCCGAGGGTGGAATGAGCTCTGCCAAAGCAGGTAAAGAAGTCACCTCATTTCTCCTCCCCAGATGAAATAATTTGCAAACGAAGACCTCAGAAAGTCGGTGGAAGATGCAAATCAGAAGATTTGGACTGGAAAACAGGAAACAAATCCCTGCAGGAGAGTTTCAAACCTGCCTTTGACTGAAACTACCAGCTGGTGGGTCAATAACCCACAGAGGATTCCAAAATACGGGGGAAAATGGGAGGAAAAAGGAAATAGCTGTGGAGACATAAATACTCAGAGAGTATCCAGAGAGGGGCCAGTGCCACCAACTCACAGGAGCCAAAAGAAAGCAAGAACTCCAAGGGAAAGGGTAGGAAACATTCCAAAGGGGTTTCCATGGAGACAGATGATGGTGGGTGGAAGTGGGCAAATGGAGAGGGAAAAAAGGAGAGCAAGAGCGGGACAGAGATAAAAGGAAGTGAAGAGAGATGGGACGATAACTGGAAGCACGGGAGAATGTAGAAGAGTAGAGGAAAGAGTAGTTTCAAAGGGGAAATTTTCCAGGGCAAGGGAGGAGAAAATGTCTGTGGAAGAGTTGGGAGAGTTGGGAGAGAGCCAGGGAAGTTGGAGCTAAGTTTAAGATTTGAAAGTGAGGCTCATGCAGCATTAATTTAAAACAACACGGGAGTTGCAAAGCTCCAGAAGGAGCAGGTCCCACTTCACAGTATTCACAGCATAGACGAGGCTGGAAAGGACCTCAAAGATCATCTAGTCCAACCTATAGTCCAACTAAACCTAACATCTACATCTACACTTGCAAACATCCTGTTTGAAAAATTAGGAATGGCCACGTTTGCTCCCAGCTGAGATTTTTGCCCCGACTCTTTCCAGCTTTATTCCCAAGCTGTGTCCTCTCTGCAGGAAGCTGATGGTGGTAGAGGATGCTTGTGGGCTGCTGTGGCTCTTGCCCAACCCCTCTATGGCTGAATTGCAGCCCAAATTCCATTTACAGGGCCTGGATCATCACACATTGTGCCCAGGCAGAGAAATCAGCTCTGCTCCTCTGCCTGGGGCAAAAAGCAGCTGTGGCTCAGCAGCCAGGGAGAAGCAGGGCCTTGGGAAGGGAGGTGTGGATTTAGGGAGTGATGGAGAGCACAACAATGGACAGCAACAATGTCAAGGTGCTTTCCAGGAACTGGGAAAACCCAACTGAGCAGCTCTTTCCCCTGCAACTCCCAGTCCTGACCCCGAAACACGGACAATGACAACATCCTTACCCTTCCCTAAGGTAAACCCTGAAGAAAATCCCCCAGGATTTTCCTTAGTTTCAGCAATGGCAGCAGCCAGCATGGAAAACATCATTCCACCATGGCCCTAACAAAAATTAACTCCCTGGTAGGAACTTGCTGACAGAAGAGTGCCACTGGTTGGCTTCCCGCTGGAGAGGGCTGGGCTGGGGCTGCACAGGGAAGAGCTTTCCACCTTAAAATCTCATTTTACACTCTGGGATTCAGCCCACGTAGCAGGAACCACAGAACCGTGGAATTTCAGAGTGGTTTGGGTGGAAAGGACCTTAAACCTCATCTCTTAAACCTTCCACTGGACACCTTCCACCAGTCCAGGTTGCTCAGAACTCCTGCGTGGGTCCCATCCAGGGCTCCCAAACCAAAGCCAGGTGTTAAATGGTTCTGATTTAGCTGAAACCACCAGTAGCTCTGCCTAAAAACCACACCACAGGAACTGCTCCTCCGTGTGTCTTTCCACGTTCATCTGAACAAACTCTGGAAGATCATAAAGCCCAGAAACATCCCCCAAGCCCAGAGGGTTTAATGAAGAATTAAGGAGCTTGTAACTGCGTAGCTGAAATAATAGGGAGGAAATTGAATTATTCCACCCATATTAAATGCATATATTCTGGAGCATTTCTGCCAAAATTGCTTTGCTAACCCGTGGTGTGAAATACAGGCTGTTTTCACATGGGTGCATTAAACAAAGCTGCCACGGCACAACGGCTTTGAGGAGAATGGAAAAGCATCAGGATGAAAAAGCGCCGCCGACGTCTGGTTCTATCAGCTCTAAATTGTCTCACAGATGTTTCTGGCTCCATTAGACGGAAGACTGGGTAATTTATGGGAGTCATTTTTAACGATTTGATTGTTGGTATATATCTGCTGGATTGATTGGCTGGGGAGACAGATCTTTATTTTTGTAATAGCAATAACATCCTTTGCAGATTACTGCTCAATTTATCCCCTGATGGTAACCGTGCTAGCCAGCAACTCTCCATTTGTATTACGCTGTTATTGCTTAATTATCAGCCTAATTGCGGAGAAGAGTCCGGGGTGGGTGAGACTGGCTGGGCTGGACATGGAGTGAGGGGTTTGGCACTTTCTCTTTGGCTGCTCCCAGCCCTGGCCGAGAGCAGAAGGATTTAAACACTCAACTTCTGATTTTTTATCTTCTTGGAAGTTTGGTAATCCTGTGTGGGCCAGAGTGAGAGTTCCTGCTAAAACCAGTAGGGTTTGATAAGAGATGAGACCTCTCCCCGTTCTCCCAGGATGGAGAAGGACTGGAAATCTGACTCTGCTCTCCATGGAATTCTTGTTTCTCTGCGTATTTCTGTCATTATGAAACAGTTTATAATTCTGAGGGGCCTTCTGCATTTTCAGTTGCTTAAGAGGAGACATCACTCAGTGAAATAGAAAAAGGACTCAGGTCTTCCCCAAATTCCAGGTTAAAATCTGATATTTTGCGCTGCCAAACTCTAATCCTTAGAAGATGGGACTCCTCTCACAGGTGTTAGTTTCCAAAGCCAAAGCCCAGGAATTCTAGTCAGTGTTTTCCTGACCCCAGAGGGTGTTTTGTTTAAGCAAGAACACGGAGAGAGGAGGTTCAGCCCTTAGTCTGGCAACCAAGGGACTCTCTGTAATATTTGTTTTATGGAATAAAAAAATGGAGGAAAGAGATGAGAGACTCTGCTGCAGGTAGAGAACAAACTTTCTGTAAAAGAATGGAGAGAATAGGGGGTTTCTTCTCATTTTTGCACTTTGGAAAGAAGGAAAAGGTATGAAAACAGAGGTCATTCATCTCCCCTTGCTCAGAGGAGTGAGCTCATAGTGGACTTTTAAATCCTGGTGTTGTTTACACTGAAATTGCTTCTGGGGAGGTTCATCCCTCCTTTTCCATGTCACATCCCAGTTTCTTCCACTCAGGCAGCTGGTGACACCACTATTTTACAGAATCACAGAATCCCAGGATTAACTGGGTTGGAAAAGCCCTTGGAGATCATCAAGTCCAACCCATGACCCAGCACCATCTCCCAACTCACCCCTGGCACCAAGTGCCACATTTTAACCCCTCCAGGGACGGTGACTCCACCACCTCCCTGGGCAGCCCGTTCCAAGGGCTAGTCACTCATTATGGGAGGATTTTTTTCCTAAAAAAATCATGGAATCACAGGATGGTTTGGGTTGGAAGGGACCTTAAAGCCCATCTCATTCCACCCCTTGCCATGGCCAGGGACACCTCCCACCATCCCAGGCTGCTCCAACCTGGCCTTGGACACTCCCAGGGATCCAGGGCAACCTGTGCCAGGGCCTCCCCAGCCTCCCAGCCAGGAATTCCATCCCAATATAATTTAGATATTCCATCTAAACCTGCCATTCCCTGTGCCCTGTCACTCCAGCCCCTTCTAAAAAGCCCCTCTCCCATTTCTCTCACACTCTCTTTGTTCCCTTTCATCCCTTCCTCTAGCGGGGGTTGTTATTTTTGGGAAGTATATTCCTTTCAGAGTTTCTTATTAACCCTTGGATTATTTGGGGATAGCTGGGAGCAGGATCAGAGGCTTGTGTTGGTGTTTTTGATGTAAGGTTTATTCCGTATGTATTAAAAAGAAGAGTGTCCACATTGCTGAAATGTCACCAAGCCCAGCAGGTGATGGTGACATCAATGCCTTGGATATACACAGGCACAGCTCCCCTGGAGTTTATCAGTGCAGATCAAACCAGTCTCCATTCAGCTGCTAATCCAGGGCTTGTAAGCGATACTCAAATCCAATTTATTAAAAACACATTTGTTTTTCAAGCACCCCGGATTCCTGATTAATTTCCAGCCCCGTGGGTTATTTAATGCCGCAGGTTTCATTGTCATTTTTGATTTTCCACAGAGCGCTTGATTGATGGGAGCTCTTGTGAGCCTGTTCTTGGAGCACATTGTTCTTGTCAAACAGCAACGTGCATCTTATTGATGAAAAGTCAGTGTGCCTTTTATATATGGCAAAATCATCCCTCAGGCTCGGGCACCATGTGCTGAGCATATGCACCAGGAATGAGGGAGTGGTAAATTCCGCCAGGGAAGTTTAATATTGCGCAGGAGTCTCTGTGCCAGTGGAATTGCTAAATTCAGCTGGTGGAACAGACCCCAGCAAGCCGTGACTCAGATGTTAATCAGGGCTAGATGCTCTTTTTTTTAGTTTTGTGCCACTGCTGAATGGTACAAAATCAAGTGTCTTGTAGCAAGACCGCGAATCGATTCGAAATTCAATCAGCCTTTTGTTTGGAGGGCACTCGGGAATTGTTTGGGGTTTGGTGGCTGCCCCCAGCAATGGCTTTGCAAATCAGAGGGGAAAGGGGAAGAGGAGAGTCTGCCTGGGCTGTTGGTCCATCCTCCTGCTCCCTGGAGGAATTCATTCACACAACACCACCCCCTGTGCCCCTCGAGAGCCACATCCCCCCTGTGGGCTCTCTCCACTGCTCAGGAATGCTGCAGGTGAGGGGAACACACTCACACGTTCACAGGTTATTTCGAGTTGGAAGGAACCCACAGGGATCACACAGAATCACAGAATTAATAAGGTTGGAAAAGACCATAGAGATCATCAAGTCCAACCTATCACCTGTTCCTTAACCTGTTGCCATCCTGCTACCAACACCCATCCCACCTATAACACACTCCTCGGATATCCAGGTCATGCCACCAAGTACATCATCCAACCTTTTCTTAAACACAAGGAGCATCTAGTCCAACTCCTGCAGCCACCAAGTGATCTCCAGGTACAGTGACACACAAGTGTCACTGTGCTTCTGTCGGGGGGGACCTGGGGCTGTGACACCGATTTAACTCACGGAGCTGCAAATACAAAGCTCAGACAAGTTGGGAGCGGGGCTGCAATTCACAGGATGAGGTTTGTCCCATACACTGATGCTTTAAGGCACCTTGGAATGTCAATAGGCACCTTCGCAGGTCTTCCAGCTGAAGGTGTATGAGTCACAAAAATAAATGTTTTCCCTTTTCTCCATATGTTAAGGATAAATAAAATCTTCTCACTCTAATCCCACGTTATCAAATGCAGGAAGGACAATGGTTTAGAAGGTGGAGGACAGGAATTAAATGCTCAGTATTAGAATCTAGGGGGGAAGGTGTTTTTATCAGAACCTGGGATGCTGTGGAAACCACAGTGTTCATGTTTTCTGCCTTTTTCTGCGCTTCTAGCAAGGCACTTCTGGGCCATCCTTTGCAGGATCAGGACTTTGCAAGGACCAAGACTTTGTAGGAGAGACAGCAGAAAGAACAAAACAAAGGTGTAAGGATGGCTCAACACCTGCTCTGAACAAATCAAATCCTCACCGTGGATTGGGGGAGTCCACTGGAGTTGTGTGACTGGGAGAGGGGCTGGGTGGCTGCTCTGAAGTGACATCAGGTGAGAAAACACCCAGAGGGAGTTGTGGTGATGAGAGAGACACAGCAAGCCCAGGATGGATGGGACAGGCTGAGGGAAAGAGGATTTTGTCATCAAAACCTCTTTGATCTTCAACCTAAATCCTCATCCTTAGGGCACAGCAAGTCCTCTTCACAGGGACTCCTTAACATTTGGGTTCATTCCGTGAGTGGCTCTACCTCAGCTTGGCTTTTGGCCATTCTTGCCTTCAAACCACCAGGATGAACCTTTCTTGGCTGAACACAGAGCTGACAAAAGTCTATTACTTGCACTCTGCATGTGTTTGTGGAGCTGAAAAGCGGGTTTCCTTCCCCTCTATTTGGGTGTGATGTCAAACGTGGCTTTGTTGGGGGGGAATGTCTGAGTCAGAATAACAAAAGTCATTGGAACAACTCACTGCCTGTGGAGGAAAATGGCCTGAACCTCATCAGCTCCAGCCCAGCATCCCTGACTTGGGGTGGAGTTCCTGGGTGGAGATTCTGAACTTTCCCTCACAACTCAGCCCCTTCTCCACAGCTGCTTTAGGCTTTGACACGAAGTTGTATAAATCTCCTGCTAAAGTCCCTGATTTTCCCAGCGCTGCTAAAGGGAGAACATTAATTACCTGAAATTGTCTCTGCTCCACTGAGGCTCAGCATTTTGCCTCCAGCACAGCTGATTTTCCAGGATGAAAGCGACTCCAGCCCTTCCCTTCCTTGCCTCTTCATTGTTACCCACACTCCTCAAAAAATCCCTCCTCCAACCCCTCAGCATAAAACCCCCAAACTTTTCGATTCATTGAGATATAAATTGCACTCCTGGGACAGAAAGACTTCTCCACGTCTCAAATAAAATAAAATAAAATCCAGACTTGCTACTGTGCTGCAGTCCAGTGCCTGGGCTCCACCAGGCAGTGAGCTGAGCCCCAACAGATTGTCTCCTTCTGAACACAGACACAGCCATGCATCAAACATGCAAATCTGCTCCGGAGCTGCAGCTCCTTTGTAGGATGTTTGCCCAAGGGATCCCAGCAGCTGCCTGCCAGAGCTTTGAGAGCTTTAGCACGGCAAATCTATTATTCATACGCACACAAACACACACTCTGAACGGAGGATTAATGTGGCTTCAAAGTTGGGCAAGGATATTCTGATTTATGCAAACGAGAGAGGAATCACCAGCTGAAGTTCCAGGGTGTGATTTGAGACAAGTTTCGAGAAGAGCGAAGTGTGGTGGCGTTTCCTGATGGATGGATGGATGGATCACAAAACCACAAGATGGGTGAGGTTGGAAAAGACCTCCACAGTCCAATCTCTGACCCGTCACTGCCTTGTCAACCAGAGCAGAGCACTGAGTGCCACGTCCAGTTGTTCCTCGAACACCTCCTTGAAGGATCTTTCTGGGAAACACGGCTGTGACTGTGCCAACTGTGCCTTGTTAACCCTGGGATGGGGAGAGCCGCTCTCTCCTGCCCACCCTCCTCCCCAATGTCTTCTCCTGAGGACAAGGAATCATCAAGGTTGGAAAAGGCCCAAAAGATCAAGTCCAACCATCCCCCAGCACTGCCAAGGCCACCACTAACCCTTGTCCCCAAGTGCCACATCCACAGGGCTTTTAAATCCCTCTGGGGATCCCTCTCCCCCTCAGGTGAGATCCCACCTGCTGAGCTGTCCCCAGATCTGGGGGCCCAGGAAGAAAGGACACGGAGCTGCTGGAGCGAGTCCAGAGGCACCAGGATGATCAGAGGGACGGAGCAGCTCTGCTGGGATGAAAGGCTGGGAAAATCGGGATTGTTCAGCCCGGAGAAGCTTCAGGGTGACCTAATTGTGGCCTTCCAGGACCTGAAGGTATCCAACAAGAAAGGTGAAGAGGGTCTATTTCCAAGGGCCTGGAGTGACAGACCAAGTGGGAATGGTTTCCCCCTGACAGAGAATAGGTTTTGAGAAGATACTGGAAAGAAATTCTTCCTTGTGAGGGTGGGGAGGCCCAGGCACAGGTTACCCAGAGAAGCTGTGGCTGCCCCGTACCTGGAAATATTCCAGGGCAGGTTGGAGCAGCCTGGGATAGTGGGAGGTGTCCCTGTCCATGGCAGGGGGTGGGAACTGGATGATAAAGGTCCCTCTGAACCCAAACCATTCTGTGATTCCATGAGTCTGTAGTGACTCCAGCCCTGCCCTGGGCAGCCTCTTCCAAAGCCTGACCACCCTCTTGGTGAAGAAATTTCACCCAATATCCAACCTCAACTTCCCCTGATCCCTAAACCTACCTCACTTTTCCTCACCCAAAGCACCTCCAGAAGTGCCTTAGATCCCTGGAACAAACCCATCTGCACATCAGCAGTGCCTGCCCAGGGACCTCGAGGTGACACAGAAGTATAAGAAGTGTCTGGGGACAATAAAGTCTTTTCCTGGCTGCTCTACGTGAGTATCTCCATGTTTAACCCTTAGTATTATCGCCACAAATGGGTACAAATGAGAATAAATTAATAAAATCCTGGGTGGGGTCCTCGAGCCTTGGGTCCTTCCTGAACAGGGCACACAAGTTTGGCATCTCCCTGCAAAAGCTTTTTGATATTCTGAGGGATCTTTTTTAATTCATCAATAGAACTCTATTTATTTGATCATCCAAATTTGCCTGAAATCCTGATTTCCCCAGAGCATCCTGCTAAGAGTGCAAAACCAAAGGGGGCAAAAAAAAAATAGAACAAGAAAGGAAAAAGCACCAGTTCTTTTCTCTTTAATGAGTTCATTTGCTGGCATTCAACTCACAGATTTGCTATTAATGTTAAATTAGCTGGTTAAATTAGCTAATTATGTAAAATGTGTACAATACTGTCCATTTGGGACAACTGGCAAAGAAGAGCTGCTCAGCTATACTGGTGAAGGAGTTACTTTTTTAGATCAAATAAATTAGAAATACTGGAAACACTCAAATGAACCAGTGGGATCTGCCCAGTATCCTGAGTGTCCAGCACCCAGGATCTGAGCACGTTGGTCTCGTGGATCATGGCAGGAGGTTGGAGTGAGATGATCTTCAAGGACCCTTCCAACCTGAAATATTGCATGATTCTGTGAGTGAACAGGCCACGTGTTTTTGATTCATATATTATATATATTTGCATTTTAACATGCATCACTCCACACTGTGCATGTTTGCACTTGCTTTAGATGTGTCACTAAATAAGACTCCCTGCCAGTCCTGTGCCATGGGACACTCAGGAATTCTGGATTCTCCTCCCGGCTCTGCCATTCCCCTCTGGCTTGAACCGGGCAAAGCCAGGGAACCACAGAACCATTAAAGGAGAAAAAGACCTCCAAGATCATCAAGTCCAACCTTTGACCAAACACCACCAAGACCACTGAACCACATTGCAAAGTGCCACATCTGCCTGGCTTTTGGACACCTCCAGGGACAGGAAATCCTTCACTGCCCTGAGCAGTGCTTGGAAACCCTTTCAGTGAAGAAATTTTCTCTGATGCCCAACCTGACCTTCCCCTGGCACAGCCTGAGGCCATTCCCTCTCCTCCTGTCCCTGGTTCCCTGGGAGCAGAGCCGGACTCACCCCAGCTCCCTCTTCCTGTCAGGGATTTGCAGAGAATTCTAAGTGCCCCCTGATCCCTCTTTTCTCCAGGATGAGCTCCCCCAGCTCCCTCAGCCCCTTCCCTGGACACGCTCCAGCCCCTCCATGTCCCTCCCATCCGAGGGGCCCAGAACTGATCCCACCATTCCAGGCGGGGTCTCATCAGTGCTGGGTACAGAGAGACAATGAACCTGGTGTATATGGGGGAAATTGGTCTCCTAAAGCCCAAACAATCCCCTCTGGAATAGGCAAAGAGTATTGACAGAGCAGCAGGAAGGGATTTTTAGTTTGGGCAAGCGTAGCCAGATGCGAGTTGATGTAAATCTTGGAGTCAACAAGCTGATCAATATGACTCACCGTATCCCTCTGTGTCTTTTGCATTCAGGCACGACGCAGAGATTTCTTTGACTGGCATTTGTTGACATTTTAGCATAAATTTACACTTTTTCCTGCCCGTGAAAGCCAGCAGATCCCATTAAAAACCGATATTGATACACCGTGGTGGCACCTTGCTCGGGATGCAAATTCAATTTCTCCTTGTTGCCGGAGCCTGTTGAGCAAACATATGTCATGGCCTTTGAATCCGAAGCTGGCAGATGTCTAATTGACCTGAATAAATTTCCAGCGAACACCAGAATGGGTCACTAGAAGGTCTTAGAATCCCCTACCAAATTTTAATCAAAACTAATGAGACTAACAAGTGAATGCAGAGAGGAGCCCTGTGAAGCAGAACATTCTGGGAAGCTTTGCATCCAGAACCACCGGGGATTCATTCAAACCCAATTTTCTCCCCCTGGTGCTCCAGAGGACTTTGCTGGATGCAGGGCAGGGAAGAGGTCGAAGCAGAACCATTTAAGATGTAGCCCAGGTGGGCCCAATCCCAGAAAAGGTTTCTCCTAGTTAGGGAGAAGATGACAGGTCATGAAATGAAATTTCACCAAAGATCTGAGCAAAGGCCACTAAACCCTGCAGGGCAGAAGTGCTTTGCTAAGAAAGAGTTGGTTGCCCTTGGAGGAGAGACAGAACCAGGGACAGCCCAAATAATTCTGTGACTTGGGCTTGCTCCTGCCAGCATGAGGGAACGTGCCCTGCCAGCCTGGAATCCCGGAATGCAGGTGTAGCTGGAACTTATATTAAAACATCGGGAAAAGAAACAGGGTCATGATGAGCCTTAATATCAGATGTGGTGAAAATCTGATCCTGTTGGGCAAGGGAGGGATTGGATATGAGAAGAGAGATGGGTGAAGGAATATTTCCGGCTGCATCCTCAGGAACCAAAGGAACACTGTCCTGTGCATCATCTTTTTCCACTCTCAGGTGCTGGAACCACCAGTGCTCACAGAACTCCTGGGAAATACCCACCCAGCTTTTCTTAGGCAGCAAAACCCTGTGGGTGCTGAGGGTTCACCAGAGCTGGATTCTCATTAATGCAATCGTCTGCTCTGCTGTGAAGTATTTGGAGTGACCAAATAATAGAGGAATACAAGGAATTACAAGGCTGAGCCTGTGGGACTTGACCATCACGGACCATCTGTCCACAACACCCATGAGCTGCAGATCATCCAGCCAGCCCTGGGTGGTGTCAGCTCCGTTGTGCAAACCCAAAATGTATTTGCTACTTGCCTTGAGGATTTTATGGTCCCCAGGGGTATCTCAAGGGACAGTCTGGACTTTCTGAAGGTGCTGTTCAGGGCAAAGCTTCTCTGGTTATCACACCCCATCCTTGGGCCTTGCTGTAGCTCGTGGGGTCTGTAAGACGCAGTAACTGAGCCCAGCATGTTCAGCACAGCTCCATGCACTGATCTCTCAGACATCATGAAATCCAGGAATGGTTTGCATTGGGAAGCACCTTAGAGATCATCCAGTTCCATCCTCTGCTGTGGGCAGAGACACCCTCCACTATCCCAGGCTGCTCCAAGCCCTGTCCTACTTGGACACTTCGAGGGATGGGGCAGCCACAGCTTCTCTGGGAAACCTGTGCCAGGGGCTCCCCACCTGGAGTGACAGGACGAGTGAGAATGGCTTCTTCCTGCCAGAGATTAGGTTTTGAGTAGGCATTAGAAAGAAACTCTTCCCTGTGAGGGTGGGGAGGCCCTGGCACAGGTTGCCCAGAGAAGCTGTGGCTGCCCCTGGATTCCTGGAAGTGTTCCAGGCCAGGTTGGAGCAGCCTGGGATAGTGGGAGGTGTCCTTGCCCATGGCAGGGTGTGGGACTGGATGATAAAGGTCCCTCTGAACCCAAACCACTCTGTGATTCCATGAGTCTGTAGTGACTCCAGCCCTGCCCTGGGCAGCCTCTTCCAAAGCCTGACCACACTCTTGGTGAAGAAATCTCGCCCAATACCCAACCTAAACCTCCCCTGATCCCTGAACTTACCTTACAGGGAGGAATTTCTTCCCAATATCCCACATAACCCTGCCCTCTGCCAGTTTGAAGCCATTCCCCCTTCTGTGCTCACTCCAGACCCTCACAAACAATCTCTCTCCACTTCTCTTGCAGGCTCCCTTCAGGTCCTGGAAGGCCCTAATTTGATCACATCGAAGCTTCTCTTCTCTTCTCCAGGCTGAACAATCCCAGCTCTCCCAACCTTCCTTCCCAGCAGAGCTGCTCCAGCCCTCTGACCATCCTGGTGCCTCCTCTGGACTCTCTCCAGCAGCTCCAGGTGCTGTTCCCAGATCCAGAGGCAGCTCTGCAGGTTTGGGGGGCACAGGGGCACAATCCCCTCCCCTGACCTGCTGCTCACACTTACTTTGGTACAAGAAGGTTTCTCTGAAATGAGTTTCCACTCCTATTTCTTGCTGCCAACAGTGGTTTGTGTCTTTAATTGTTCCAACACTTATGGACAAGGGCCTGCTCATAGTAAACCTTAGCACCTTAAACACTGTGTAACTACCCAACAAATGTGCCAAACTGCTCAGAGCTGAGAAATTATTGAAATTAGTGAAGTGTTGATTGTTCAGGTAGACACCGAAAATCTAAGGTTTCAGCGTGAGCTTTGTCTGTGTTTTAAAATGTCCTGCTTTGGCACCTTCACCTTCCAGGGAACTCATTACATTGTCGTAGATAACTTGATTTTAGAGGGGTAAAATGTTACGAGGAGAGAGCAGATGAGACAGGAGCAAACATCCCTTCACTTGGGTGTGAACCCTTGCCACCACCATGGCCCTTGAGCACATCCTTCTCTCTGTTTTATTGGACTGCAGCAGTGGAATGTGAGCTTTGCACCACACAAAGTTCAGTGAGGGGAGTCAGGTTGTTCCCTTTGCTCTCTCAACACTGACCTGGAGGAACAACTCCTCAATCCAAGCAGTTTTGGGTTGTGGAGGCTCAACAGGGGCACAGCAAAGGGAAGAAGTCCAGTTTCAAGGAAATAAGTAGATCATTCAGAGCAAAGTAAGTAAAGCTGGGCAAACAAATCCATGGAGCAATTTAGTTCTTGCTTCAGAGCCCACAAGGCATCAGAGCCAAGCAAGGAAGAGAATCCAAAAGTCTTGCACTTGAGGAGATGTGGGATGGATCCAGAGATGACCCAGGAAGCTGGGAATGACTGGGGGCAGCATCTCACTCAACTCAGGTGCATAAGGGGGGAGCTTTTGCCCGTTTTCATCAGGTTTATGATGGAAATCCCTTTTGATTTTCCCCTCCACTTTTGAGCACGCGGCCTCAGAGCTGCCCTGAGAGCTGAACGCACCTTTGGGAAATTGAATCAGATCCTTTCAGTCGTGGCTTCCAAAGCTGAAGTTAAAATTGGGGGGGGTGAAAGGAACCTGCCAGGTTGGAGCAGGGGGAAAGTGGAGCATATAAAGGTGTGTTTTCTGTTTCCTGCATTGCTGCTGCAGGAGGTGCGTCACTCCCACACGGTCCTTTGGAATGCAGGGAGATGCTGAATCCAGATCCAGCCAAGCCCATTCCATTTCCAGAGGCTCAGGAGAGATGTCCCAGCCAGGCAGTGATGTAATAACTACACCAGAACGTATTTTCAGACAGAGAGGCCCTCAGCTAAACTGTGGGCACCAGGGGATCTCTCTGCAGAAAGCTTCACTTATTACTTTCTTAAAATCCTTATTACATTTCCAGCTCTATAAAAGCTGAGTAATTACTGTCTGCAATTACCTCTTGGCGCCAACTTGATTAATGTCCTTCACACCGATTGCTTTTTGAACTCTCTTGGAGAGAAAAGATGATCTGGGTCAGCTCTGTAAATGACTTTTTTCAATGCCTTGTTAAGCTGCAGAGGAGAGACTTTTGTTTTCAGGGAAGGGTCATCCCTTGAGTGCCCTGAGGAGGTGGAATGGATGGGCTGGTGGAAGCCAGACATCCAAGGCAAGGGTCCAAAATCTGGGTGATCCAGTGAATCAGCTGCTCCAAGTGGTTGGTTCTCTCTCCTCCCCTGCAAATTCCCCTGCTCTAAACTCCTGGCTCTGAGCTTTGGGAGTTGGCACTAAGATCAATGGTTGTCTGTTCTGGCTTTAATAATTAAAGTTATTGAGCCATAATGTCTTGGATCAACAAACAGGGCCGACAGGTCACTCTTGCTGGCCTTGTAAATTGATTTTTTTTTTTCCTACAGACAATATCAGGGTCAGGGGCTGTGCCTGACCTGCTCTCCCAGGTCTCGGTATAAACAACCACTGATTGGGACCGTCTGGTCACGGTTTGGCTCAGGCCATTCATTTCTCTCAGCACTAAAATACTCTCCCCCTCTAGCAGAGGTGAGCAGTGTGTTGGTACCAAGCTTTTGTCCCCCTGGAGCAGGACCCTGCGCTGTGGAATGGGACAACAAACAGGATTTGCTGCTGGGGGAGTTTCCCACTCCCTTGGGATCCGGTGTCTCGGTCTAATCCTGAATTCTCTCTTTTGGCTCAAGTCATTTTGGGACCTTCTGCTGTGAGAGGACTCAGTCTCAGGCTGTGCCAGGGGAAGTTCAGGCTGGATGTGAGGAAAAAATTCCTGCCAGGAAGAGTGACTGGCCCTTGGAATGGGTTGCCCAGGGAGGTGGTGGAGTCACTGTCCCTGGAGGGGTTTAAAAGGAGCCTGGATGTGGCACTGAGTGCCAGGGGGGAGTTGGGAGATGGTGCTGGGTCAGAGGTTGGACTTCATGATCTCCAAGGGCTTTTCCAACCCAGTTCATTCTGGGATTCTGTGCCCGGGAAAACATCAGCTGCTCATCTGCTGCTTCAGCATCCAATGTTGATAGTGAGGCAAACACAGGAATTTGGTGACCTGTCAGGGAATGATCTGCGAGTGGATAAGAGGCAAGGCAGGAGAGGACTGTGGCCACTTGACCAGCACTGGAGATGCTCCTAAATAACTCAACCCATCCCATGAAATCTCTCTGCCACTCAGCCCCTTTGCCAGCCCCGTGGGTATTTGGCCAGTCACTGGGAGGAAGGTTAAACCAAGTCCTAAAAGGGGGATCATGTCTCCTGGAGGGCTCCTGGCTCCATCCCTCAGCACAGCCAGGAGTGATCCACAGACCACTCCCAGAATCCAGGCTGAGTCTTTCCCTCCCATTGCCATCTGCCTTCTTCCTTACAGAATCAGCCAAGCTCTTATATTTCCTTCCTGATCCAGGGTTTTTTGGGGACCCATCTCTTCTCCAAAGGTTTCCTTTTGCTGCCAGGTCTCACATGGTCTGTGTGTCCTGTGAGGTGCAGCCACACCTCGACACCTCCAGCCAAGCATCCCACTGTCCTCTGTCAGCTGATTTTCAGAGTCAAGATCTCCAAAGAAACCCAGGCAAGACTAAAAACTCTATAATTGCTGAGGATTAATGTCATTTTGGTAAAGTCAGATCCAGACACAACTTGCTGAAGGCCTTGTTTTCGTTGAGGATTTCCAGGCAGAGACAATCTGAAATTCACTCCTCGCAGCACAGGAAAACAACCCCCAGAATATTGTTCCTTGCTCGGGTTTGATTCTATTATAATCTCACCTGTTTCATGTTTTGGTAGTTGTATCTTGGTGTTCAAGTCAGGGGTATCTCCCCCCATTCCTTCATCAAACCTCCAGAGCCACTTTCCGAACCAAGGCTTCCTCCCTCCCTTCGTCTCAACCTGAATTTTCCCTCGTTCCTTTGACACCTCTGTGAGTTTTCAGCACTTGAATTTTGCATTCCAGATCTTGATTTATTTATTTTTAACTTTTTTTCTCCTTATTTTGACGTTTTCCCTAGCTCAGGGAGAGCAGAGCACCTGGGGTCAGCGTGGAAAGAAGGAACAAAAACAAGGGAAAAACCCTCTGGATTTCATTTTCCTTCTGCAGCAGTTGATTTATATTTCCAGCTGTGGTGGGTATAAAATGCTCATAGATATTCCAGCCCCTTCTTGCCTCCCTGGCAGCAGGGGAGTGTTATCCTCGTAAGGACTGAAGTGGGAATACATTGAGGAATATCTCTGCCCCTGTGGCTTTGCCTGCCAGCACATTCCAGTGACTCCAATAAGGAGAATTTCAGGAGAACACAAATCTGGAGTGAATATTTGCTCTGTACCCCCGAGACAAGAAAGACCTGGAGCTGCTGGAGAGAGTCCAGTGGAGCCACGGAGATGCTCCAAGGCTGGAGCCAGGCTGGGAGAGCTGGGAATGTTCACCTGGAGAGGAGAAGGATCCAGGGAGAGCTTGGAGAACATTCCAGAGCCTCAAGGGGCTCCAGGAGAGCTGGAGAGGGACTGGGGACAAGGGCTGGAGGGACAGGAGCCAGAGAATGGATCCCACTGGGTGAGATGGGAGATCGGGAAGGGATTCCTGGCTGGGAGGGTGGGGAGTCCCTGGCACAGGATTTTCAGAGAAGTTGTGGACTCTCCATCCCTGGATGGATGGTGCTCTGAGCCACCTGGTCTAGTGAGAAGGGTCTCTGCCCATGGCAGGGGGTGGAATGAGATCATGGAATCATGGAATCATGGTTTGAGTTGGAAAGAACTTTAAAGATCATCCAGTCCCACTCCCTGCCATGGGCAGAGACCCTTCTCACTAGACCAGGTGGCTCAGAGCACCATCCATCCAGGGATGGAGAGTCCACAACCTCTCTGAAAATCCTGTGCCAGGGCCCCCCCCCCCTCCCAGCCAGGAATTCCTTCCCCATATCGCATCTCTCCCTGCCCTCTGGCAGCTTGAAGCCATTCCCTGTGTCCTGTCACTCCAGGCCCTTGTAAAACATCGCTCTCCAGTTTTCTTGTAGTCCCTGAAAATCCCTGAAAGCCTGAGGAAGCAAATGGAAACAGGACATGGGACACAATTTTAGTAGGAAGGACAATTTCTGGTGGACCAGGCTGTGGTGGGACTGGGTGAGTGGCCTCTCTCAAGGGTGGTTCCTGCAGGATTTACTCCATCAAGTCCCCTGGTCTAAGCTGTGAAAGAAGCGAGACAAAGTCATCACATGTTCACCTAATTCAGAGCAAGGAAACCCACGTGGATCCCACAGGTTAAATTTCCGTGTATTTTATGATCCCTCTTAATTACACTCCATAAATCTCCTCTGTGCTACGGTTAAAATGTGACCTCTGTCCTGGTGCGTTTATAATTTAAATAGGTGAGATCAACGAGCTTGAGAAGGAAAAGGATTTCATACAAAAACCAGCAGTGCAGTGACTTGTAAATTCGTGTCCTTATATAATTTTAAAAATATCAGGAGTGTTTAGAGGAAGGGATCAGTGAAGGAGGAGAGGGCACAGGGGATGATTTAGGGAAGGATGAGGAGCAGAGGGTGTTCAGTGCCTGGGTGGGTGTGACCAGCACTTGCTGGGACAGATATTTAATATTTGGGAGAGACACCTGTTAGTTGTGCTCATCTCATTTTTCACCAGCTCCCTGGAGCTGGGGACCCCTTGGAATGTTTTTCTTCCCTGAATCCACAATGAAAAATGATATTACACTGCCTTTCCTGAAGGGGAATTGGTAAAAAGCACCAGCAGTCACACCAGTGCCACCTTTGAAGCAGAGATGATACAACATTGGAGTTAATTTTCTCACATTCCATTCCATTTTAGAGATGTACACTAGATCACTCTTCTTTTTTTTTTTTTTTCCTCTGAGCTTTTAGTTTTACCTGACCAGGCTTCAAATGGGCACCACAAAACCTCTGCTACAACATTTGGATACACCACTATCTCTAGGAAGTTCTCAGGTGCCCAGCCAGCTTAAATTCCTGCAACCCCAAGCAAATCTTGACCCATCCTTTCCTGGGTCTGGACCCCAGGTTTTAAGGTTATTGTGATGAACTTGTTCTGTGGCACTGATCTCTGCATCCAGTGTCAGCTCTTTTGCTGACTGAGAGATCAGTGATGAACCAGCACAGAACCTCCATCCTGAGGCATCTCCAACCCCACACGAGCGGTGATGGAATTGTGGGGTTCACCTGCAAGGATCTGTCCTGCTGACTTGCTCCTTCTCGCTGACAATAAGAGAAAAAAATTAAAGACATCTGTCTTTTTTTATTGCAGTGCTGTGTTCTAAAGCTGATTTAAGGGTGTTCCTGTAGATCTGGTTCTTCCCTTGGCTCCTTATCCTGAGCATCCTCACTCGGCCCCCAAACTCCTCCCAACTCCAAATATTTGGGAATTAACCCTCAGTGCCCAACGGTTCCCAGTTGGAACTCTGGGGGTATCTGACAGGTGTTTCCAGAGATTTTAGATTTTTCACAGAATCACAGAATGAGTTGGAAAAGACCTTTGAGATCATCAAGTCCAGCCCATTCCCTATCCCCATCCCATCATCCAAACCATCACAGAATCACAGAATTAAATTAATTAACTTCCAGCCTGTGAGTCACGGCAGTGACCCTCAGGGTTCATCCAACCCACCAAAGTGGGATCGTTCCAACGTGATGGGAAGTGACATTTTGGGGCAAGGTGAAAATGAACCCTTCTCCATCACCTGAGCTGTGGTGCTGAGCACGGGCACAGAGAATCATGGAATGCTTAAGGTTGGAAAAGGCCTTTAAGAACATCCAGTCCAACCACCAACCCAGCACCACCACCACGTTCCCAGGTGCCACATCCACTTGGTTTTTGGACACTTTCGGGGATGGTGACTCCACTGTTTCCCTGGGAACCCTGTCCCCGTGCTTTACAGCCCATCCCATGAGAGAGAATTTGGTAATATCCAACCCAATCCTGTCCTGGTGAAGCCTGAGGCTGTTTCCTGACACCTGGACACCTCCAGGGATGGGGATTCCAAACCAAACTGGGCAGCCCCTTCCAGTGCCTCACAACCCTTTCCATGAGGAAACTCCGCCTGATGTCCAACCTGAGCCTCCCCTGGCACAGCTTCAGGCCTTTTCCCACTGTCCTGTCACTGGTCCTTTGAATGTCCTCCAAAACATCTGCAGAGCCAGGACAGACCATTCCAGCTTTTCCTTCTCTTGGCAGCAAAACTTTGGGATTGTCCCACTTGTGGGGTTTGCTGTTGTCTGTTTGATTTCAGCATCCCTGGGCCACGGTTTCTCCTGTGAAATGGAGGGTTTGGGTGTTTTCCAGCGATAGATTTACTTTGCCGACAGCACTGCAGCATCACAACAACTGCCACATTGTCCTTCATTCCATCACCTCATAACAAATTAAATTTGAGGCCAAAAGGATTGTTCAGCCGCTGAATCTTTTGCCTCATTTGCTGCAAGGGAAGCCTTGGAATTGGACGCTGATGTGTCATTTCAGAAGGAATGGTGCCTCTGCTGCTTCCCTGGGAAATACAAGAGTTTTACTCATTTCAGTTCAAGCTCTTGTTGTTTCTCTTGCCTGGAGCTCCAGGTTAACACAAACCAGAGAACATCCGAAGCTGAATTCAGGAGGATGAAATATTCCTGTGAGCACTGGAATTTATGGAGTCTTGTCTCCAACATGTGTCATGCTCAGCTGCCTGTGGTTTAATCAGGTGGAGGGTTTTTTTTCCTGGGGTTGAGGAATCCATTAACTTCACGTGGATTCCCTGGAGTTGATGAGCCAAGTGGGTCCAACTCCCTCTCAGGGCCAGCAAAATTCCTGGGACTTTCTTTGCTATTCAGCCACCTCCAAACTGTGGGAACTTCCAGGCTTGGAAATCACCTGAGGCAAGAGCTGATGCTCAACACATCCAAAAGTCTTAACACAGTGGACCTGACTTAAAATAAGAATAGGAATTAAAAGAAATAATCAATAGGGTTAAAAGAAGATAGGATCTAAGAACTCCCTACAGAAGGGCTGGGGAGGAAAAAAACATAATTAAACATGGAAGAGCTGGAATGACAGGGTGGATTTTTATGTCTCTTTTACTCCTGAGGTTCTCCATGGTTCCAAAGGAGGACAAGAAGCCCTTAAAGATTTCATTTTCAACCCCCCAACACACAACTGGAATATGGAAGATGCCTGTGGGCACTGGATATCCAACGGGAAGTTTGTCTGGGATGGAAGGCGCCGTTGGCAAGTCACGTTTTAGGCTTAATAAACCCAAGTTTTGGTGCATCTAAATCCATAAAAAATGATGAAAAACAAAATATATTTGTCCTGCCTGTATTGTCACTTCCAGAAAATTCTGCCTTAGAAAAAAGGGCTGTTGTCAAACCATGTCCAGGCTTTGGTGGAGGGAGTTCAGGGTCCTGGAAGGGAAACACAAGCTCTGGGGCTCGAGAAACTGGGTTAAGGCACAACTGGATTAGGAAGCTGCTCCACCACTTGGAATTGCTCTGTTTTCCATGGGATCAGCCATGTAACAAAACAAGCCTTGATAAAAGATTATTCCATGGGTTTTCCACCCCTTTTTTCTGACATGAATGGGATGATTTACATTGGAAAAGGCCTCCAAGATCATGAAGTCCAACCATTAACCATGCATTAACCAAATCCACCACGAATCCACATCAGAACCAACGAAACTCTCTGGGTCATTCTCACCTCCCTGCTTTGCCAGGGATTGTAAAAACAGCATTCCCTGAACAAGGATAAATAAAATAAAGGATGGAAAATAAACCAAATAACCAGTAAAGTAAAATAAAGGGGGGGGGGAAATAAACCAAATAACCAGGGTGGGTTTTTTTAATGGTTTACAGAAGGAGCACAGCTCATGGTCTTTCACTGCCTCTGAAGAGAAACACCTCCCAGTTCTGCCCTAATTTCCATCAGGGATTCCATTGCCATGGATTCTGTGGCTTTGACATTGGCAAAGCAGCAGTACTTTTCCACTTAACTCAATCTTAGTTGTTATTTTTCCTGCAGCAGCGCTCGGCACAACGTGGGAAATGTCAGGAGGCAAAAAAACCCTCAACAATAAGAAGGCATTTGAATCATCTCTCTGCCTGGATTCCCAGCACTGAGGCAACTTCTCCTCCTGCCCCAGGAGTGGGTTTTTTTTTACTTCTTATTCACAGAGACAGAAAGAACTGATGGCAGTGCTGGAAGAGACACTCTTTGTTGCCGTGCAGGAAATCCATAAAAACAACTTAAACTTAGGTAATGATAAGTAGGAAGGAGAAGGTCATCCAAGTGAATGATTTTCCATGCACCAGATCCTGATGTTTAAGTTTTATTTAGTTTTTGGGTGGTTTTTTTCCCCAAGTAGTTTGGCAAAGCCTGGTAGAGGTTCTTAAGAAAAGCAGAATTAAGTTTGATGAAGGAAGGGGTGGCTGGGAGCTGATTCTTTGCCCACGGATCAATTCCGTTTCAATGCAGCTGATGGGGAGGTGACAAGCTCTGGATGCAGAGGGATATGTTTTCTTGAACTGATTGAGAGATGCCAACAGCACCAGGCTCTCCGAATTGCTCCTCCAGTCTGAGCTGGAAACTCTGGCCTTCGCTCTGCTCCCATTTCCACTGATGGAAGTCAAAGGTAATTCCATTAGATCCAATCTAAACACATTAGAGTCCAGGCAATTACACCTGGAAGAGATTGGTGTGAGCTGAACCCTTTTCTCTGACATTTCTGCTAATGCTGGGAATGAAATAACGAAGTACTTGTGGTGTAATTTTTTTTTTTTTAATGTTAAACCTGTAGTTGAGAGATGTGTGTGTACAGCAGTCCTGAGCACTGGGGAATCTCAGATTTAGGAATTCCCAAAGAACACTCAGGGGGTAAATTGTGGGAAGGGGCTGCAGGTAAAACTACTTCAGGACCCCCCCATTTTACTGGACATACCTCAGAGAGGCACAACAGTGGGTGAGAGAAATGTGAAATATAAAAATACATTTCTGCCCCCTGTTTCTCACTCCAGCAGTTTTCAGGTTGAGATCCTTCCTGTGCAAGCTGTGTAAGGAGAAAATGATGTTCTCATAACCCTTCAGCCTCCTTTGTATCATACATTATTTATCAAGAAAGATGCTGCATCAGCCCAGCCTACATTGAATTTTTCCCTTTTGTTTAAAGCAAACGTAAATTCCCACCTGTAGCTCTGCTGGGGTTGGGGGCAAAGGGAAAAAGGCTCCTCAATGAAACCAGGCGGTGCTTTGGAAATTCGAGCCCAGCACTGAAAGCCAGCGAGGTCACACTTCTGGGCCAGATTTGTTGTTTCCCCTGATGAAGTTGCTCCCAAATGAGGTGATTATTGCAGCTGTCAGGAGTGAAAAGGTGGGACACATCGATTCCATCCCCACTGCAATCGCCAGGCCCTGCTGGTACCCAGCAGTCAATAGCAGTTGCCAATTAACAAAAAGACCCGATATTGGCAAGTCTGCGCTTTGAGGGGAAAAAAACCCTCCCTCCAGCCAGTGCACAAACTTCCTGCCTTTCAAATCACCCTCCTCAGGCAAAGGCACCGGGAAACCTGCTCAGAAAATCAACGTCAATGAGCTTTTTGTCGGCGTAGCTGAAGAGCAAATTGTAGAGTTTAGAGCCCCTCTGAACGGGGGAAACGCAGCAGAGCAGCCACAGAGGGACACACTGAAGTGCACACCCCCCAAAACTCACTTTGGAGTAATTACCCTGCTCTGGAAACACGCTGGTTATTCAGGAATAAAGGAGCTTTTATTTCAGAATGAATCTGCCCATGCTCTTAGTCTGCTAATGATCACAGAGACAGGGGTTGATTACAATAAAGAGGGGCTCTTCCACAATGGCTTATTGTGGAAATATTCCCCTTGTAAACAAGCTCTTGGAATACTGAGCTTCTAATTACCTTGTGCTCATACAAATGGATACTCTTGACTCACCTGTAGATTTCAGCGCTTTCCATGCAATAAAGTCATTAATACACAGTTTTGGGCTGAAGAAACACCTCCAGAAGGGAAATCAGGAGCAGCGTCCTGGACATGATGGAGTGAACCTAGTTTGGAAAACACCCAGGAGCTACGAGTGATGCAAATGATCACAGAATCAGTAAGGTTGGAAAAGACCGTAGAGATCATCAAGTCCAACCTATCACCTGTTACCTAACCCAGCCAAACCTGTTACCTAACCTGTTGTCATCCTGCTACCAACACACCATCCTACCTATAACACACGACCCTAATATCTAGGTCATGCCACCAAGTACATCATCCAACCTTTTCTTAAAGACCTCTAGGGACGGTGACTCCACCACCTCTTTGGGCAGCCCATTCCACTGAGAGATCACCCTCTCTGGGAAAAAGTTCCTCCTAATGTCCAGCCAAAATCTCCCCTGACGCAGTTTAAGACTGTGTCCTCCTGTTCTATCACTTGTAGCCAGAGAGAAGAGACCGACACCCAGCTGGCTACACCTCCCTTTCAGGTAGTTGTAGAGAGCGATAAGGTCTCCCCTCAGCCTCCTCTTCTCCAGACTGAACAACCCCAGCTCTCTCAGTCGCTCCTCATAGGGCTTGTGTTCCAGCCCCTTCACCATCTTTGTCGCCCTTCTCTGGACCCGCTCAAGGATCTCAACATCCCTCTTAAACTGAGGAGCCCAGAACTGGACACAGTACTCAAGGTGTGGCCTAACCAGTGCCGAGTACAGGGGGAGAATAACTTCCCTGGTCCTACTGACAACACTATTCCTGATGCAGGCCAGGATACCATGATGACTGTTCCTGCCCTGGCCAAGGAATTCCTGCCTCAGCAACGGCAACCCCTTGGGTCTTGGGTGGTGTTTTTAGCACAAAAACCTCCAAGGGTTTGGCTGGAGAGGTCTCGTTACCCCCATCTCCTAATGAGGAAAGCCAGGTTGGGAGATGGTTTGTTTGATGCTTCTTCAAGAGCCGGTGAGAAACAACCTTTGGTTTTTCTAACGCTGAAAAGCACGACATAGACCTTCCTTTTCCATGGAATATCCCGCGTTGGAAGGGACACGGCGAGCGTTGGGTGTGGGAGATGCGCCAATTCCCAGTTCATGGACTGACCCCGATCCGTCTCCTCCAGCTCTTCCAAAACCACGATTCCAATCATTCAAGTTTCTTGGCAGAGCTTTGCTTTCACAGACCCCCTGGGCTGGTTCAGCTTCGGTCACATCAACATCTTCCAGGTGAAAACTGGCGAAAACATTGTGGCTTAAAGGTGTTAAATTAAGCAACACCTCACAACACTTGCAGACAGATTTATGACCAGGTTCTGCTCAGGCTGTGACACGTTGCTAGTATTTAGCGTGACTACTTCATAGAACACATAAATTTAACTTTAAACCCTGTAAATGTTAAAACCCTTCGCTGTTCAGCCGCCGGCGCGCTCTGAGGGCTCCGTGAGGCACTTTAGTTCCTCCCGCTCCAACCCCATTTCCTGCAGCCGCGGAGTGACCGGCGACACTCGGGCACAGGTGTCACCGCAGGTGCACCGCATTTGGTCGGTAATTTTTTTTTNGGGGACACCTGGAATTCTCTCCGACTCCCTGACAGAACAGGGAGGACCTGGAGTGGAAGTTGTTCTCTTCTCCCAAGGAATAAAGGACAGGATAAAGGCCTTAAGTTAGATTGAACACGATGGAAAACTCCTCCATGGAGATGGTGGTGACTTGACATTGACTTGACTTGATGGTGTTAGACTTGACATTAGGCGGAACTTTTTCCCAGAGAGGGTGATCTCTCAGTGGAATGGGCTGCCCAAGGAGGTGGTGGAGTC